>JAAGVU020000039.1:370994-388596 GCA_011763525.2 Mormyrus iriodes
AGGGTGACATGAGAGTGACACAAGGGTGACATGAGAGTGACACAAGGGTGACATGAGTGAAAGAGTGACACGAGGGTGACATGAGTGAAAGAGTGACACGAGGGTGACATGAGTGAGAGTGACACGAGGGTGACATGAGTGAAAGAGTGACATGAGGGTGACATGAGAGTGACACAAGGGTGACATGAGAGAATGAGTGACATGAAGATCATGTGAGAGTGGCACGAGGGTGACATGACTGAATGAGTGACACAAGGGTGACATGAGAGTGACACAAGGGTGACAGGAGTGAAAGAGTGACACGAGGGTGACATGAGTGAAAGAGTGACACGAGGGTGACATGCAAGCAACGTTACGCCTACAACCCAATTAAGTGGCAGTTAAGTGGCTCAGCTTTAACTATAGCGAATGCGTTTCAAAATATTTTATGATTGTTCACAATAAAAATACAGCACCTTAGCTGTGAGGTTTGAGCAAAGCAGCAGACCACAGATCACTCAGGAAAAAATTCATAATCACCATGGCATGTGTGTGTGTGTTACATATGTATACATATATATATATATATACACACACACATACGTAAATATATTTTTTTTAAGGGAAACTTTAATGCCATCTGCAGCCCACAGAGGGCATGCTCCCATCTTACCAGGTATTCTGATGTAGGACCAGCCATGCGGGGGCTGCAGCACCATGACCCCCCCGGAGCTCTCGGGGAAGAAGGAGAGCAGGCGGTTGGCCCAGGCAGTGGCCAGCTCTGGGGCGCCGTACAGGAAGCAGTGCCTGGCGGCCAGGCTGCCCCCGCCCTTCAACGCCCGCCACTCGTACTCCGCACCGCGGTCCACGCAGTAGCGTTCCATGGCCGTTGCGGTCACCTGGGGAAGCGGGAGGGCAGGCTGCAGCTTACGGTCGGCACCAACACCCCGAGCGGCAGCTTACGGTCCACACCGACACCCAGAGAGGCGGCTTACGGTCGGCACCGACACCCAGAGAGGCGGCTTACGGTCGGCACCGACACCCAGAGAGGTGGCTTCTTCTCACCCTGGGAGCAGCAGCAAAGAGGAACTTGGGCCAGAGCACTGGCTGGCAGGGCCTGAGGAGCGCGGCGCCAGTCCGTCGTCCATGCACCAGGACATCGACGTGGGCACCCAGCCAGGGTCGCGAGCCCATAAACACCAAGTTCTGCAACACAGAAGTGATACGGCAGGAAAGTTGTTTAAACACCACCATCGTCATCATCATCTCCATCACCGCAACTACCCAATACCACTGCCACTTTGACCTTTAACCCTGTGGGGGGGTACAGCCACCCAATTAGAAGCATTGGCACAGGAAGTGAAGTGTTGGCCAGTGCTGAGTGACCGTTATGTACTATTACCCAGCACCAATCCACACAAAAATATGACAGATATAAGAGACAGGGCTTTCTGTTCTTCAGTTAGGGTCTGAATAACTGAATATCCAAGTCCCACAGACCTGGACCTGACCATGGACAATGTCAAGATGCCACATGTCATTGGACTGCAGGAGGACACCATATGAAGGACACTATAGTCCCTGAAGGGAGAGGACCAATCCCCAAAACTCCACACATGGAATGGGGGGGTCAAGGGCGGTGGATTTAAACCCATAACGCGGTAAGTGTGAGGTGACAAAGAGCACTAGCCACTGAGTCATAGTGCCATGACACACCATAACGGCACAGCATGACGAAAATACATTATAACGTCTATTTTAATGTCAAAGAGGGCAAAGGAGAAATGATCATAAACAGCGATAAAGTGCTCGGCAGGAGCCAGCAGAGGCAGCGCCCCCCCCAGGATCTAATAATAATAATAATAATAATAATAATAATTGATACTTTATTGATTCCCATGGGACACAGTGTCATAACGCCTGGGGGGTCTGCTGCTGGGGAACCGAATAGGCCGATGTGGAGCACAGGAACGTCCCATGTGACTCACCTGCAGGACAGGGCTGTTCTGGACACATGGGAAGGAGGTGGGGGAGTCCAGCCAGAGGATGAAGTTCTTCCGCGAGAGACACCGTGACGTCTTCTCTGGGCTCTGCGCCTCCCCCTCCGAGGCCCAGAATCGCTGCTTGTGGAGCCGGTAGGAGGACTTCAGAGACAGGAAGAGGGCTAACCACCTGGAGAAGCAAGGAGGCATCGGGGGCCGTCACACTCCCAGAAAAAGACGCAAGTGCATAGCGAGAGAAGGCGAAGTCCCATGAGCTGACCTGGCTAAGGTTCCCTGGAGCATCAAGCTGGAGAGCTCAGCCGGGGACATGTCAATGAAGCGCAGGAAGGAGAAGCTGCTGCCCTCATCGTCACCTGGCAGTGGGACAGGACAGTCGTTAGAAAGACACCAGGCCGCGGTCCAACAGACCCACTGAGGAGGGCCGGCTGTGCGTGAGGCTCACCTTTCCTATGGAACAGAGACTGCTGGATGTGCTGGGCAGAGAAGGGTGAGAGTAGCACCTGGAGCAGTCTGCAGAAGGAGACAGCGAGCATGAGCAGCTACACGTTTAATCGCCGCTAGCATAGAAACACTCTTGGCTGTGTATGTTCATAGGGCTTCTTCCAAAGTGTGTGACAACATCAGAAAAATGAGTGACACAATCATAACTCAGTAACACAGACACATACTCCCTCAGAATGATCTGGAGAATAATGAGTCTGAGGAAATTTAATAGGGGCTCTGTGAGCAGAAACTAAACTGGACTGGGGGAGGCCAGAGGAGGCCAAGGGGAGCGAGGGGACACTGAGGGGAGCGGAAGGAGGCCATGGGAGCAGAAAGAGGCTGATGGGAGTAGAAGGATGCCAAACAGGGCCGGAGGAGGATGGGAGGAGGCCGAGAGGGGCAAAAAGAGGCTTGGGGGGGCTGAGAGAGGCAGGAGGACAACAAGAGGAAGCCAAGGGGTGCAGGAGAAGGCCGAGGGGGGCAGAAAGAGACTGAGGAGGATGGGAGGAGGCCAAGAGGAGCCACAGAAGGTCCAGAGCGGCAAAAAGAGGCTAGCAGGGGAGTGGAGAGGGGCAGGAAGACAACAGAAGGAAGCCGAGGGGGGCGAGAGGAGACTGGGAGGAGGCTGAAGTTCCTGACCTGGCACGCCAGTGGCCCACATTGGCAATCAAACCGTGCCGGTAGAAGAACTTGGACATGATGTAGGGCGGCAAGGACATGTGGAAGGGCGATCGCGTCTCCTGACGCTCAAAGAGGTCCGGATGGTTACACACCTGCCAGAAGGCAACAGCGTGAGCATGTAGGCCCAGATATACCTAAAGTTACCACAGGAACCTTTACACTTAGCTCCTTAGAGAATTAACAACCCTACCCTATCATCACCCCCTACCCTGATGACCCAACCCTAAGTGACAACAGCGTGCACTACCCTGACAACCCTACCCTGAATGTGCCTCTTACCCTGGGGACCCTACCCTGATGACCATACCGTATCACCGCCCCATACCCTGGCAACCCCCCCCTAAAAGTGTCCCCTACCCTGACGACCTTACTCTAACAACGCCCCCTCCTCTGACAACTTTACCTCAACAGCGCCCCTACCTCGACGACCTTACCCTAAAAGTGCCCCTTACCCTGGCGACCCTACCCTAAAACTCCCCCTACCTTGCGGAACTGCATAACGAGATTCATGAGGCTGCTGGTGGTGCTCTGGGCTTGCTGGGCTGTGCCTGTGGATGACTGCAGCAGGTCCTCAATGGAGATCTTGTTCTTCAGGGCCTGGTAGAGCAGCCGCTGCCGGCCAGTCAGCTGGCAGTAGGACAGGATCTCGATCTACAGTGAGGCAGACAGATAAGGGGCCTGAGAACACTGACCGCTGGGCTTCCCAGCCCATCTGTAATGCTGCTGTATGAGCTGCCATCACGGCCGAGGCTGAGAGGTGCAAAAAATACCTTATCAGACAGCTCATTCTCCACATCCTTCTTTATCCTTCGCAGCATGAAGGGCTTCAGGATCATGTGCAACCGGGAGAGCTGGTCTGAGGTGCAAAAAAGCAAGACAGATTCTCAGCTGCGTTCATTTTCTCCATTAACCAGCACAGTGGGATTTTCTGAAGCGAAATCATCAGACACTAACTGAACAATTGCTTCGTGCCTCCAGAAATCAAATAAAAAATTAATGACTTCATTTCAACGGCTGTCATATTAAGTTAAATATTTAATGTTGCACTGTAGAAGGCAGTGCATAAATCCTGGGAAATAACTCGCATTCCTCTATCCGGCGGGTTTGTTTTGGCCGTTCACTGCAGCACCGCCGGGGACGTCACAGGCCAAACACTCACTCTCGTCGATGGCAGACTTGTTTTCAGCGTGGCTCTCAATGTCCTTGGAAAACCACTCGTTGAACTCCTCGTGCGAGTCGAAGAGCGTGGGCATGATGAAATGAAGAAGCGCCCAGAGCTAAGAAACGAAGCAAAACAAAGCAGCGCTGTTATACTCCAGCAGGGGGCATCACAGGCTCACTTTTGCGCCAGTGAGGGTGGGCTTGATTCATCCCTATATTTGACGATATTCTCTCTAATTGCCCTTGGCAGAGCAAAATTTCATTATTCAGCAGAATGATCGTCTGGCCTCCCATTTAAAGAATTGCTGGGACTGCAGCCTTTAACACCATCGGGGAACGGGCGACGCTAGACACGGAGTCCCGACAGAGGCCAGTCTGTGCCATGCATTCTAGCGAGGTGAGGATGAAGGGGCACCTCCGCCATGGTGTTCTGGATGGGCGTCCCCGTCAGCAGCAACCTGTTCCTGCACTGGAACTGCAGCAGAATCTTCCAGCGCACGCTGTGGAAAGAGGTAGCGATGACAGACTGGCTGAGGCCGAGACTTATTTCATTTGACTTACAAGTGACTTAGAATTTTCGCCCGTTTAAAAAGTAGTATGTTTTTAAATAAAGAAAATGAAGTTATGTATAATACTGACAGCTTTTTGCCCAGCACCTGCCACTAGCAATGGATAATGGATAATGGATGATGGATAATGGATATGTGGATGATTGATATATGGATAATGGATATATGGGTAATGGATTATGGATAATGGATGACGGATTATGGATAATGGATGAGAGATGATGGATAATGGATGAGAGATGATGGATAATGGATGAGAGATGATGGATGACGGATGATGGATAACGGATGATGGATAACGGATAATGGATGATGGATGATGGATAATGCTTCCCTCCCACAAATGCCAGATTCTCCTTCTTTGATTTTCCACATCACATGGATAGAAACCAGATTAGCAACAGAAATCGCCAGGCACACAGGAAGTTGCCCTAAAAACATTCACTGTTTTCCTTATATCCTCTCCCAGAAGGTAACGGGTCAGCCAGCAAAAAGGCTCTTCGCACCTGGTGCTGCTCTTCAGAGCCTGGGCTTCATCCAGCACCATGTACTGCCACTTCACTCTCTGGAAATACTTGACGTCCTGCACCACTAGCTGGTAGCTGGTGATGACCACATGGAAGGGGGCATCCTGTGTGTAGAGGGTTTTCTGCACATAGAAGCACAGAGGGTCAATGCGAGGGAGAAGGGCAGCGACAGGGGGAGGGGTCATACGGGGGAAGGGGCAGCGACAGAGGGGAGGGGCGCCGATGGGGGGAGAGGGGAGAGGGGCAGCGACAACAGGAGAGGGGGGCGACGGGGGGGAGGGGCGGGGTGGCAGGAGGGGTGGGGCATAAATAGGACCACACCGTACCTGGCTCCAGAACTTTCGGATCACCTTTCGATCATGAGGGTTACCCCAGTATGGCAGCACCTGTGGGGAGAAAGCAAACAGCTATGTCCGACTGCGCTGCGGCTGATACAGGAAGAGGGTTAAGCTGCATATGTGTCACCTTTTACATATATTCCATTTTACCGCAATTACATCAGCAAGCTTTTCTTTCTGGCCATTTTCTAAAGAGGATGAACCTCCTTCTGAATATTTTGCTCAAAAGAAATGAAAAGCCTTTATGGAAAATCATAGCAGCCAATCTGCATGTGGCACAAGGCTTAGATTCCGTCAGACTTTTGTGTTTCTGGTATTAATTTGGTCTCATTTGTAATACAGGACAACTTCCTGTCCATACAGGCTTTTATTTGAAGAAATTAAGGGTACAATGCTACTAGAATCCTGTCTGCAGGCGTTTAGTGAAGCGAATTATCCTTTCAGCTGTTATATCTGCGATGTAAGCACGCATACAGAGGGACAGGCACAGACGCATGCCAAAGCAAACAACAGGCACAGACACGAAAGTGCCAAGCTACACCTGTGCCAGCAGATGGAGAATAGCAACCATAAGCTGCCAGGAATGCAGCACAGTGCTGACCCCCCGATGGACAGCCTGTGAACAATGCCGTGTACAAGGCAACGTCACTCATGTGGCTGAACACGTAAAATAACGCAAAAAAGCAAAATGAGCTCTTGGTAGTATTCAAAACACTAATTTGAGCAACAAGTAAATCAGCAGTTTAAATAAATGTATTAAATTATAATTATATAATTTACATACATTATAAATTATATTAAACGTACTGTAACCTCCAAAGAGAAGGTAGGTCAGTGAATATCCTGAAAATGCCATCACACCCATCGCGGGGCGCCAACCCATCGCAGGGCACACATGCACACCTACGGGCAGTTTGGTAACTCCAATTAACCTCAGCATGTTTTTGGACTGTGGGGGGAAACTGGAGTACCCGGGGGAAACCCCACACGCATGGAGCCATGACAGAGGCTTAAAACCCATTCTCCAAAATTTTTCAATCCATGAATCAGGACAAATGGTTAAGAAAACCGCATGTATTCATACCCCAGCTGATACTGGGAGACACAGTTACCTTGAATTTAGGAACAAATCTGGTGAATTCCTGGTGCCAGTTGTTGAGCGTGGAGGCTGGGGATATGATCAGGAAGGGACCCCAGATGTTGTCTCTCTGTGAAAAGCAGAACAAACCCAGAAGAAATCATGCCATGCAGGTGCAGGTAGGACACAGCCAGGAAGGGTGGAGAGCCCAGCATGCTGGAAGCTGTAGTACTGTGAATGGGAGGGGGCGGGGAGGGGTGCGGCCTCCATGGGCTTGCCGTTACACACCTCTGCCAGGTGAGCCAGCAGGGCGATGCTCTGCACTGTCTTGCCCAGGCCCATCTCATCTGCCAGGATGCCATTGATACCCTAGTGGAGGCCAGAGAGCAAACTGTCAATATACATGCCTGCAGCAATCTGTCATCCATACTTCTGATCCATTTACACTCCCCAGTTCATTGTCAGAGCCCCTTGGAAGGCGCCCTGTCACTTATAGGCCCCATAGCTGCACCTGCATTTCCTCATAGCACCACCTTAAGTGCCGTTTCAAGCTGTACGCGAACGTGAGGCTCACCTGCTCATAGAGGTTAGCCAGCCAGTTCATGCCTTTGAGCTGGTAGCCCTTCAGCTTCCCGTTGAAGATGGTGGGCTGTGGAATGTCCTCGCCGGCTCGAATCGATGGGTTGGACAGGCTGTAGCTCTCCCCAAAGCCGGAGGCCGAGTCGGGGGCCACACGCAGGGAGGCGAAGCGGCTGACCTTGGCCTCCTCATCAAACAGCCGGGTCTAGGGGAGGCGGGAACGCGTGAGGCTGTTTAGGGGCACCACAGCTACCGCATAGCCACACTTTATACTCCAAAATAAAGTAATATACTGCTTTACCACCCACACGGGGAACTGGATATGGATCTATAGAGAACTCAGATTCAAAGAAGCAGTTCAAACAGATACAAGGGCTGCGTAACGACTAGGTGCTAACGTACGTACTCTAGCCTGGTGTATCTGGTATGCTTCCTCTGCATTCCTCAGGGCCTGGGACTTGTAGTAGTTGCTGTCTGTGAAAAAAGGACATTCAGCTATTTATAGAGCAAGAAATAAAGAGATGTATACTGCCACTGACTACCATTGTCAAGGTGCCATCACACTAGTGCGAAAAAATCTGGTTTACTTCCATCATCAGTGCGTGACGCAAAAATGAGACTCCTTACTTCGGGTAGCGGAGCGATTTCATGCCGAGTTCATCTTAAGTGAATTTTTACCCGCAAATTTGCGTAGCTCAACCAATCAGGTGCGGTGTGGGTGGGGCTGACCTTTCTGCTTCACCGGCCATGGGCTGTGGAGCAACCAATTCTTTTTAACTGTCGATTGCCAGAATATAAATTCGTAAGCAGGAGAAAAGCCGCATGATTGGCAGTGAACATTCAAACGGGTCTCGAAGGTAGATGGTATATTACAGTGCATTTTATAACATGGCTAGTTAGTATCGCTCAGACCAAGCCAGAAGGCTGAAATTACAACACGCACCTATTCCTCTGCGTGCTACTAATTACACCAGTACTGACTGGCAAGATACAAGAAAAAAAATGTAATGAGCAGTTTTCAAATATACATTTTAAAGGCAAACTATATGTAAATTGTTCTGCTGTTTCTCAGGATTTCACTTCTGAAATGAAGACAATATTTTGATATTTTAAAAGGTTGACACATTTGACTTGTTTAAATTATCATTTAAAAAATAATTTTAATCCATTATCTATTATCCTTTATCCATTATCCATTATGCATCATCTCTCATCCATTATCCGTCACATTGTTGTTCTGCACCAATACTGTCTTGAAACAAAACGTCGCACCCTTTGTACCACGGCCACTTCCACTCGGCGCTGCGAAGACGAGGCGATTTTTCCTGCTAGTGCGACGACACCTTCACAGCTCCACCATGCCCGGGGCGCAGAGGCCTGAACCCACCGTACTCCTCCTGGCTGACGTTGACTATCACCCCTCCGCCGATGTCAATCTGCCGGTGCGCGGAGTTATCCTCCAGCTTTTTCAGGATCTCCTCTGTGGCTGCATCCGCCCCAACCCTGTGCTTGCCCCCCATGAAGTGAGCATACAGCTCCGTCTGGGTGATTAGGAAGTTCAGCTTCCTCTGCTGTCTCTTGGCCTGAAGCGGTGAAGACAACCAAAGTGTATCAGGCCTCCCACCAGCAG
The DNA here is from genome assembly GCA_011763525.2 of Mormyrus iriodes. NCBI lineage: Eukaryota > Metazoa > Chordata > Actinopteri > Osteoglossiformes > Mormyridae > Mormyrus > Mormyrus iriodes. Next base: position 380,023 of record JAAGVU020000039.1, read on the forward strand.
GGGGGGGTGCAGGATCAGATATTCTAAGATCACCTGTGTTCACTGCACAGCATGCCTGTCAAACATCCCCAGCCATCCTCTTCCACTGGCAGTTTAAAACAAGCATAGCATTTAACCCCAGGCCACTAGGCGGCGCCACGCCACTTGAGATGGGAGCAAAGGCCCACCTCTCGCATCTCCTCGTCCAGCCTGCGCTGCTCCAACGCCTCCTTCTCCGCCCGTTTGCGGTGCTCCTTCTCCACCTTGTCATACTTCTTCCAGTAGAGCAGCATCTCCTTGGTGAGGCGCCGTGCTCGGGGCAGCGTCTCCTTGCAGTTCTTCTGGGCCTGGATGGCGGCCCGGCGGACCTCCCGCATGCACTGCTGCGCCAGCTGAGCCAGGCGAGCACACAGTTACAACTGAAAAATGGCTTAAAATGGCCCAAAATTAATTAATGATGGCTTCAGATTCCAATCATCCATCCATTCTCTGCAACCGCTTATCCCATTCAGAGTCGTGGGGGGTCCGGAGCCTATCCCAGAGGCTGCGGACACAAGGCAGGGAACAACCCAGGATGGGGCGCCAACCCATCGCAGGGCACACGCACACACCATTCACAACCACACACACACCTATGGGCAGTTTGGAAACTCCAATCAGCCTCAGCATGTCTCTGGACTGTGGGGGGAAACCAGAGTACCTGGAGGAAACCCCACGATGACACGGGGAGAACATGCAAACTCCACACACATGGAACCCAGGCGGAGACTCGAATCCTGATCCCAGAGGTGTGAGGCAACAGTGCTCACCACCATCTGTCCCATTTATCGATTTTATGATTAGTAATTATAAATGAATAATATTACCTTTTTAGCATTGGTTAAAACAAAATTCCGAGCTGAAGCTTTCTGCTTAAACGCCTGCAATGAGAAAGAACAGCGGAACATGAGTCAACGTGAGTTCTGAGCCCTGGAAAAGCAGAGAGCGAAAGCCTTGGGTCGGTCCTGCTCGCCTTTGGGTTCTCCTTTTTGGCAATGGTGAGCCAAACTTTGCGCCGACGAGCATTCAGCTGCTCAACCGTGAGGTGTTTCTTCTTTGACACGGGAAGAGGGGCATCATGGGAAAACTTGGCAAATATTTTGGTGATGTAAGGCCTGCCCTCGTTAGAGAAGTCTTCACCCCTCTTCTTCCTCTTCTTCACCTTCTTTAATTTGGCTGCAGGTAGAAATACGGGATGGGAATTAATCACCGATGCTGGTTCTGCTGTGTCACCAGCTGACGCACCGGCAGCCCATCAGAGTACGTACCCTTCAGCTTCTTATCTTCTTTAATCTTCTTTTTCTTTTGACCCAGTAGATGGCGCTGCTGTTCATAGAAGGGATCATGGGTAGCTAGGAGCCCAGCGCTGTAGTACTGGTACTGCTGCAACTGAAGTCATATAAACACAGCCCCTGTTGTTCAGATCCCTGCCGATTATAGTTACTGTTTAACTTACGACATGGATACTGCAGCTAACGCGCTGATGTAATTGCGGAGTCACCGGCTCCGCTGAAGAGCAGGTCTCTGCGATTTTGTAAGGAAACCCACAATTTTTACGCAGCTAAATGGAAAAGCTGCTGCTTTCTGAGACAGAAGCCAGTGATAGACACAGTGTTTCCCGAAAATTATTATTATCATCTGCCGACATCTGAGCCACAGTGCAGGAGGCCAGACGGGCGGCGCACCTCGCGGTCCACATGCAGGCGGCACTGGTGCTGCCGCGTGTACTTGTGCAGCCGCAGCATGTCCTGCAGCTCCTCCCGTGACATGGAGAAGTCTGAGTCGGAGTCCGAGTCGGAGTCTGTGGTGTCATCGCTCAGAAGGATACCCTGGAGAATGAGTCACCCATGAAAAGGGGCCCAGTCCTTCAGCTAAGCACCCAAAACTTAACAAATCGTAAACTCCGCTTCCCAGGCATGCTTTCAAAGCCTGCATGAATCTGCACACACCTTCAGCCATTTTCTACTTTTCTTCAGTTTGGAGAAGTTGTACAGATTCCCCTTGTCAGCTCTGCACTCTGCGGGGGGATTAGGGGGTTTAGCTCAGCTCCACATCACTTTCTTTCAGGGTGGAACATGAACATCTGGCTTCAGGGGCATGTTACGCACCTTGCAGGAGTGCTCCATTGAGGGCGCTATTCTCCACCAGTCTGCCCGAAGCAGCTTCTCCTGCATCCGGCCCCCGCACCGTCTGCAGGGGTGTCTGGGGGCTCGCAAGAGCATCTTCTGTCCCCTCATCGCTGTCATCACTAAGCGAGAGAGCAAAGACACGGGCGTCATACTCCATGCGGCTGCTGCACATGCCTTTCAGTGTAGCTCAGCCTTACCTGGACACGTCTCTGTTGAAGATGGTGGCTGTTTGCCGAAGGAAGGCATCCAGCTTCAGGGACCTCTCCAGATACTGTAGATGGAGGGGTCGGGCCAGCCTGGACACAGCCTCCTCGCCTTCATCCTGCTCCGAGGCCATCTGGGAGCACCCCTCAGCACAGCTACAGACGCCCAAAGGGGCAGCATGCGACGGACATGCGGCAGAATGCACAGACCAGTCAACTACATGCCTCTATAACACATGCGACTTAGGTCGTCTGTAAAAAAAATGGGATTAGTACTCCAAAGAAGTGAATTTTGTCTGCTTTAACTGTGGTCCGCTCAAATACATTTTAACATAAAATTATTTTTTAAATGATAATTTAAACAAGTCAAATGTGTCAACCTTTTAAAATATCACAATATTGTCTTCATTTCAGAAGTGAAATCCTGAGAAACAGCAGCAACCTAAAGAAAAACAAAAATCAGACACTTATTTTCCTTCAGTTTTACATCATCAAATGCAGCTCCCTGGACAGGCTCAGGCTACACGCCCCCACTTCCTTAACAAATGGCATTGAAAGGCTAAAAGCATGATCTTTTACCTTTTCAAAATGCAACCAATAAGAAGACAGGAAATGAGTGAGATTTTCTGATGACTGGCAGGGCAGTCTGATTCCTTTTAACGCACACAGAACCTGTGAGGATACAATAACAACAACAACAACAATAATAATAATAATAATAGTGATGAATAACAAAATAATAATGATGATGAATAACAAAATAATAATAATAATCTTACATACCTGTATACCTGTTAATACAGTATCAATAAAGTACACATATCCCTATGAGAGAAGCAAGAAACAAAGACAGTATTAATTTCTCTGTTTTCCTTACCATGAGCTAAGTATTAACATGGAGCTTTAAATTTCCAACAGGAAAATAATTCTTAGAGATTTTATAGGAATTCCTTCTATATTAAAATTGAAAACACATGAAAGTAAGAATCGACAAATGATCCAAATGCACTACAGCCTAAGGACAGTCACATCACAACGCATGAAAATTAATTAGAATAGCATCGTCTAATTATTACATTATGCCAATAACTAGATTTCAGGGAAAGACTCACACTAACACGGGCCTTTTGTGAGATATTGCTTTGATCTATAAATTATAAATAATTTGTTCTTATGTTTTCATTAAATAAATTGTGCAGCAGCCAAATGTTCTTTACACTTAAATATGTACTTACATATTTAAAAGCTATTTATTACCAGTCTGTAATGCAACCACCTGTGCACAGATACAGTCTTACCATAATGTGACCCGATAACATTATACGTCCCTAAGGCATCACACCACAGGCTGACCAAGTGACTACGATATACAGAGAGACGGAAGGCGGTCATAATATATGTGACAAGCAAACCATGTATTATAATGTATGGGACAGCTGTAAGAAAATGGTTATATTTATATATTATATATATTATAGTTATGATGCAGGTGATTAGGACGACACAAAGCTTTGAGCAGGTGTAGAACATACCAATTAACTTCTCAGTATAATTGTCCAAACTAACAATTCATGGATTATTTCTTATACAGTATTTGAAGTAGTACAATCAAGCCATATTTTGAAATCAATATTGTGCTTTCGTCTTGTGAATAAACAGATATACATAGACACTGGATGCCCACTGCAAATGCTGGGTGTAAAACACAGGATTCCTAACTAATAGTTAATAGTTCCTATGCCGGAGAAGCGCGATGGCCAGCGGGCTGCGCGTGCAGCGCGTGCATCGCGCGCCTTTCCGCCAATCAGCGACCTGCAGCTTCTCCGGAAAACCGTCCCTCTCAAGGTCACCACGTTAGCACGGCCAAGTGCGACGCCGCTCTTCTTAAGCTGACAAACTGATGACTGGTTTTGAACGGCTTTAGTAACTGATTAATATGAATTTTTTTTTTGTATTATTATGAATTTATAATGCACATTTCAGTTTTTCGGGCCTTATGTTTAATTTAAGAACACACAATACTGGCACAGACTTTTTTTTTCCTCAAGTGCTTTTAAAAAGCAGCCAAATTATATACATCATATAGTTACACACTTTCTGTGTTGGCATTCCCTGCCATACAAGACATATCATCACTCTGCCATTACTTGAAGGCGATCGAATGGAAACCACTAAACTTAACGGGCAGTTCATAAGTCGCGTTATTAGATGCTTCAGCAGCGGTGGGTATTTTCACTCGCCTATAACGTGTCATGCGTAATGCGGGCCGATCCAATCGTGACCCAGCGCCGAATCCCAGCCCCGCTTTCGGTCCCAGGCTTTAGCGTTAATGCTAACTAGCCTCAACTCACAGCACTGCGGTCGTATTTATTAAATGCTGACTGTTAGTGGTAACGTGAATCTTAAATGTCTTATGAATACAGATTAAAGACGTGTGCAATAGAAATGGGGCTTAATAAAGGGGATCGATAAGCTGAGCGGGGTTTTGCCGTTTACACGTGTGTGATTCATCCCGGGGCGGCGCACGGACTGTGCAGCATAACCCTAACCCGATACCGATAACCTGGCTAGTTACCGAAATGTGCTATAAGTAGACGGAAGAACATTGACGCGTCTAGAAAATGAATATTCTGTGTACGAGATCAGGTGTTATCGGTATGAGATAAGATCGTAGCACAGAACGGCGAACTTTCCAATAATGGTACTTTTTGTCAGATACGAATTTGGGTTGTTTTTCCATCGCAAAACCCCACCGTCAAAGTACTTAGTGCAGGAATAAAATCCGGCAAATTTACCAGCGTGCCTGGCCGTCTGCCGTTTCGTTTGTGTGAATACGGGGCTTTAGGGCGATTTGGGGCCCTTTGTTTTGAGGAGGTCGGACAGCACAGTATTTTAAAACTTTGACTTCTTCGGCGTTTGATTATTCAAATAGGTTCTGTCACTTTAAGGCCACCACCATTCCGGGTAAATGAAAGTATTAGTTCACTATCCACGCTAAGACTTCGAGCCTGGTGTGTTTTTGCTTTTCGGCGAGGCCCACAATCCAGTCCAAAATTCCTCCTCCTTCCCCCGTCATTGAGCGGACAGAGAAAGCGGCCTCTACCACCCGATCCCCGCATTCTAACACTTTCTCTCCCTCCCGGCCATCTTCCCCATGGCTCCCCTACCATGTTATTCAAAAGCACTAGCTCACCTCGGCCCCCTTGTCCCCTTTTCTCTCGGTCTCTCAGCTGCTGCCAGCTCTCTGCTCTCTGTCTCCAAGATGGCGGTTCTGGGCAACGAGCGAGTCTGTGAGCGCTGAGCCGGCAGCAGCTGAGAGGCGGCCACTTTCAGTAACTGAGAGAGCAGGGACACGGCGCCATAGCGAGGAGAAAGTAGGGAACAGGCATACTAATCAAATACAGAAACTATTTCGCGATTAAATACCGGGTTTTTGTTCAAAGTTTGTCTCCAATACAACGTCTTGCGCCAAAGCGCACCAATATTAATTAGAAATGGCTACGTATCTAATACTTAAATACGTTTTTCGGGGTATTCCATTTGGGCTATCTGTTTTCTTTTGGTATAGTCTGAAAATCCCGATGATTGCCGAACCTTTGCATGACGTCGATTCGTGACGAAGTTTCTGCTCTATGTATCGCGAGCTTTTATGTACTTTAAAATCGGAAGTAGCAATATTTTACTGTGTGGATTGGTTTTGTCCTGTAACATTTTTAACGGTTGTGTATTGTGCTACATTATTTCTTATATTTTTCTGTCCCTTCAGTGTGATCGATAAAATAAGTGTGGAAAACATCGGTCTTGTCGTATTCCTGAGTGCGCACGAAGGTGTGATGCATAAGCCGATACCTGCTTCTTATTCTTACTGAAGGAAGGCCGCTATGCAAGGTCACGTGACTGCGAAAGACGCAGTTCGTGCCAGGCGAGATTTCGCGCAGTGCGCGTGCAGTTTGAACTTTAGCACGCCAAGTTATAATTACGCGTTTTCTGCTGTTTGTGGATCAAAATGTTCTGTCCATTATTACCAGGAAAGTGGTATGCTTAGGGTTACTACCCGTCCCTTAAAATACGGGATAGGGGACGCTGTATTATAAGGGCCTGGTGGCAGCCCTACCTAAGTTGGACATAAGCCTAAAAATGTATGTAATGAAACTCTGCACCAAGTCGGGACACCAACCCCACCAATAAAACCAACTTAAAAAATTCAACCAAAATGTTTACCTCATGCTGTTAAATATTATCATCAAACCGTCCCTATAAAACCAGCTTTAGACGTGGTTGTTACACAGGTTAGCTTATATATACTTTTACATTTCAGTAAGGCTGCAGATTTGGCTTTCTGATTTTGACAGCTAAGTGTGTATGTTCCTTGTGACGGACTGGTAAACAGTTAAGGGTGAAACCCAATTATGCAGTCTCTGCTGCTTGGCATAGACTCCAGTACTGCTGTAACCCTGAACAGGTTAAACAGCTTTCAGGTAGAACAGGGCACAAGGCTGCGGTTCACCTTGGGAGGCTAAGATAGGCTATCACTAGTCACATACCTTACATACAAGATGGCCTGTGGGAGCTGGGCTGGATTGCTCATATTGCATTTTCCTGGTGAGGTGCTCAGTTCAGGTCAGGTCAGGTTGGGGAGCATGCATGGCACACGGTCCTGTCCCACCCTCCGGAAGTGACCATCTATCTGCTGCAGCCAGGTGTTACGTGGGTGTCCCCTTAGCCTGGTGCAGCTGCTCAGGCAATGAGGATCCTGCGAGCTGGATCACTCTCAGGGAAACACGCCACATGGTCGTAGTGCTGTTACTGACCCTCTCTCATAATACAGGTAATGTGCCTCATTCGGGACTCCCCTAGCAACCGCTCATTCGACACAAAGTCAAACAAGCAGTACCCAAGGATTCTCTGAAGAGACAAGGAGCACCAAGACTCTAAATACTTGGACTTTCGTTCTCTTGAAAAGAGACACCGCTTTCCAGTGACCCCATGACCCCCCATGCTCTCCCAATTTGTCTGCTGACTTCATAGGAAGAGTCACCAGAGTCATGAATGTCGCTTCCAAGGTAAGTGAACCTTTTGACATGGTTGACATTCTATCCGCTGACATACTGCTGATGGCTGTGCCCAAGAGGTCATTGAAGGCCTGGATTGGGGTTTTTATCCAGGGCGCTCACAAGCCCAGGCACTCAGACACTTAGCTCTGTCTCTCGAGAGCCCCAATCAGAGCCTCCATTGAATTAGCGAAGATCACAGCATCGTAGGCAAAGTCAAGATTGGTAATCATTTCTTCATCACCAGATGCCCCACAGCCGCTGGACCCCACGAACCTACCTAACGCACAGTCCATGCAAGCACAGAACAGAGTAGGAGCAAGAACACACCCATGACAAACCCCAGGATCAACTAGGAAAAACACAGAGGTTCTGCCTCCACCCTGCACTTGCAGTACCGGTGAATAGGCCAGCCATGACATCCAGCAACTTCAGGGGCATCCCGCAAAATCTCAGGATGTCCCACAGGGCAACTCGATCGACTGAGTCAAATACTTTATGAAAATCGACAGAGGCTGCAAAGAAACCCTGCTGATATTCGCGTTTGTGTTTGATGAGAACCCTCAGTGCCAAGATGTGGTCAATGGTAGACTTCTTAGGTGTAAAACCTGACTGCTCCAGTGGCTGGTAGGTCAGCAAGTGGTCATGGATCCTGTTAAGGATGACCCAAGCAAGGACTCTACCCAGCACTGAGAGCAGCGTTATTCCCCTGTAGCTGCCGCAATCCAGGTGATCACTCTTCCCTTTCCAGATAGGAAAGGGAAGACACAGAGAAATTGATACATGCCTTTGTATACAGTAGGTTAGACTACTGTAGTGCTCTGTTATCCAGGAGCACACACTGCACATTAAACACCTTGCAGCGTATTCAAAATGATGCAGCTCGGATCATCACCAGGAGCAGGAAGTTTGAACACATAACCTCTGTTCTTAGTTCCCTGCATTGGCTTCCTGTCAATTTCAGGACTGACTTCAAAGTTATCCTACTTACATATAAGGCATTTAAAGGTCTAGAACCTGCCTACCTGACTAGTTACTTGAAGTTTACAAGCCGAATCGTCCACTCAGATCACAGAATGCGGGTTTCTTTGTCATACCACATATAAATAAAGTGACAGTTGGTGGTAAAGCATTCTGCTACAGGGCCCCTATATTGTGGAATGGTTTACCAAG
>JAAGVU020000039.1:388696-403828 GCA_011763525.2 Mormyrus iriodes
TGCTGTACATGCCATTTTTATCTACTATGCTTGTCCATTAATGTGTCAATGCATGGTCTGATCACTCATGCTCTCTGCCTTCCCACATGTCCAGGTGGTGCCTGGGGTGGGCACCATCTGAGCTAGTGTCTTGGTTCGGTCCCATGGACGGGTGACATCGTGGATGTGACTTATGAACTGTAACATAGTGGGTGCAGCCTGCAGTCTGCCACCTTACACAGGCCAGTGTGGAGAACAGACTCATTGTTGTACTTTGGCATGACCATAATCATAGCTTGCACCTTTCTTTTAGCAGGCAAGCCCATTCTGTTCTGTTCGATAATGTTAGTATGCCCAGGGGGGTTGGGCAGCCAGTTGACCTTGGACCCTCAGAGGTTTTTATTCTCCTTACTTGGGAGTTTTTGGTTCCTCTCCTCTGTTGTCTGACCTTCCTTCTTTCTTTATATTCTTTGTCTTAGTATTCTCTCAAACATCATGTAAAGAGCTTTGGGGCAACTCTGTTGTGAAAGGCGCTATATAAAAATTAATTGAATTGAATTGCGATAGGGATAAGTCCTGTTTTCCAGTCAGTTGGGATGATGCCTGTCTCTCAAAGGGAAGCAAAGATTGTCTGCAATGCCAGCAGGACAGCCTTACCACCAACTTGGAGAAGTTCACCCCGGATACCACAGATCCCTGCAGCCTTCCCTACCCTCAGGTGATTCGCCACCTGTGCAATCTTGGTGAGATTGGGTGGTTCACAGCTAATTGGTGGATCAGCCTCAAGAACTGTGGACCCAGAGATGTTCAATATCCTAGCTGGAAGATCAGCTTTAAACAGCTGCTCAAAGTAGCCACAACTGCAGTAAGTCAGTCAGTAAAAGGTTAGTTATGTAGCACTTTTCTAAGCAGGACCTACAAAGTGCTTTATAATGAATCTAAAAAGAAATTCCAAAGACATACAGCACACAACAACATAAGACCAAAAGAAAGATACAATAAAAACAAAAAACAAAAATGAAATATAAAAAGTCATTTACTCTAAGAAGTAAAAACGTCTTTAGTTGCCTTTTTAAAGTGGTAAAAGAGTCAGACTGCCTAATATGCAGAGGGAGATTATTCCAGAACCTCGGGGCACAACCGGCAGAAGCAGTCTCTCCATTCCACTTTAACTTACTTCTAGGAACCACTAGCAATCCTTGGCTGGAGGACCTTAGGGATCTGGAGTTTGAATAAACAGTCAACATATCACAAAGATACTCAGAAGCCTCATCATGTCTGGTTGATAGATTTTAAACTACTGCTGCTAGCCTATTCTAAACTTCACTGGAAGCCAGTGGAGGGAGGCCAGAACTGGACTAATATGATCAAAGCGTGTAGACTTTGTCAGACGCCGAGCCACTGCATTTTGAGGCAACTGAAGCTGTACCAGAGTTTTCTGACTTAGGCACGTGGATAATGATTTGCAATAGTCCAGGCGAGGTGACAGACACATGAATAATCATTTCTGTGTCCTGAAAAGATAGGGCATGACTGATTTTTTACACTGGAAGAAAAATTTCTTTATACTAACTTCTTTACATGTAGAGAAAAAATTCACTGAGAATCAAAGATAAAGGCCAAATTCTTAACACACAAATCCACCTTTGATCAAAGGGGACCATGCACTGCCGGCAGGGCCGATGATCAGCCTTGGTCACCTCAGGGAACCCCCTCAACTTGGCTGGGATCCATCATGGGCGGCATGCAATCTGCACACATACAGCACAGGTGCGACTGCAGGGGTGTTTTCAGCTACCAAACCAGAATCGTCGCAAATTTTCGCAGGTTTAAAGGGTTAAAGGCTTTTATGGGTTAAACATGACCTTCAGTTGTCTTGTAAAAGATTAACTGCCAAAGAATCTCCATTTCCCCCCTAGTATTATTTATCCATCCATCTTCCAAACATGTATCCTGATCAGGTATTTTTATAATGTGGAATTTCTCTAAAATAATATACGTTCACTTTCATAAGGATCAGTTTCAGATTATGCTACATTTAAATGCTTAATGTAATGAAACAGTTAATATATTCAGATTAAATATGAAATCCAGTGCTGGGAACCAGATCTATGGCAAATAATTCCAGGATATGTATCTATGTCTTTAGTCAGTTAATCAATATAAAGCTGTTTAATCGTGTCACATAAGATCAATTCCAAATCAGAAGTGTGCCCTTCCTGATTTTCCAGGAGAGTAGCAATGTGTACACAGAACAATCACAACAGTGTCAGTTTGTAGTAAAAATCCAACAGACCATAGCTAAACACCACTTCCTCACAATCACTTTCTTGAACAGCCACCAATATGGTGACAGTGTTTCTTTTTATAGGGTTTGGTTTCTTTGAAAACTGTTACTTTGAATGATTTAGTTTTTGAAGTATAAAACCAGTCAGCAAAATAAAACTCAAATTATATATAAATCCCGTTTTAATAAACCCCAGAGAATCCACACTGAATTCAATACACCTTGAATGTAAGGATGTTACAAAAAACAAATACTGATCATCGTAAATGGTGTACAAAAACAGAGATTATAATTAACAATATTATAATTAGCTATACTTTTATATTTAAAAAAATAAGGTTTACTTTACCTTAAACACAGTACTGCCGAGCAGATCTTTATTCTTAAGTAATCTGTTATAAATCAATATTTCAGCCAACCGTATTAACACAGTAACACTGACTTTAATCCGAAAACTTTAGTCGATACCAGTAACATTCACAGCAAACGTGATATTTGACCATGAAATTCCAATGTTTTAAACATAAAGACTAAACAAATTTTCCATTAAAATCATTACAGCAGTAATGCTAAAATCAGGTTTTACTTGTACAGCATGGTGTAGTTTTGGTTTTTTTCCGGTCCTAAAAAGCTCCCAGGAGCTACTCAGCCTTAAGGAATTCTGCCTCTTCTTGGTCAGCAGTCACGTCCTCCCTCTCAGCTGTGTTAATTAAATAAAACAAAAGCAACAATTAGCAAGTAAATGCAAAGTATTCTGCAGGACCAAGAAACCTGGGAGAAGGTGCCAAGCTTAGCTCTCCGGAGCTTCTGTTCCACTCCAAATGAGAGAATTTTAAAATAATGCAAAGAGCAGAATAACCCAGCATACAGAACCCAGCAAGGGCTTTAGTGTTACATACATCACAACGAAAGAAAACCTTACCACTGCGATCCAAAAATACATTTCCATACTATATGATACAAATATTACAAGGAATTTTGTGAAATGACGCAGAGCTCTTAATTACTCTTCTTTCCTCGACTACATTTATGAATGGATTAGAATATACCATGTTAAATGTCTTCTTTTTGTATGTGTAAGTACAATGAATGTCCATTACTCCCAATAATCTATAACAGTAACTTAATTATTACTCAGCTTTAGCCTGTAAACAACTATGCAGGTTACAAGTACTGAAGATACTTAACAGGCACTATTCCACCCATATGTTTTCAAATACCAATGAAAATATTAAGCTTAGCATGACTTAAAATACATCATTAACTACCATATTTCACTTCCTCAGTAAAGAAGGTTAATTAACAGCACAGTGGGCAGTTTCCAAGGACTGCAGTTCGACACCCCAAGGCTACTGTAGACCTGTTTTTGGAAAAAATCAGTTCAAAACTGGGAAGTTTTACATGTAATGGAAGACTTCACACAGTTCATACGATGACTTACTTTGAAACACTCAGCTCTGTCCAATAATTTCTTGGCAACTTCTATATACCTTTATTAAGCAATTTAATCTCGGCTTGGAACTCTGAGGAAATTAAAAAAACACAAATTTTAGCTTAGAGTGCATGCCATTAATAATTACATAGCACATTACAGACAGCGCCAGGCATTTGTTATTATTGTAGCGGGAAAATCTGCTTTTAATTAACACTGTATACTAGGGATATTTATTTATTATTAATTTATTAATTATTAATAAAATATAAACATGAATTAAAACACCCTTTTCATGATCATCTCCATCGAAGCCGTACCTGAAAGAGCGGCACCACGCTTGACACCGCATCGGGGTTTGACGGCTCCTTTACCAGAATGCATAGGTAGTAAATCACTCTTTGCTGAAACAGATATATGAAAACATTATTATAATTACACACGAGACCAAAGGGGCCAAACATCACAAAACACGTGGATTCATTTACTTGCGGATTTGCAGATTCCAGCTACGTCTCATTTTCAGCACCTACACTCGTCATTGCAAATTACATAAACACGAGTAACGGCTTGTTGCACGCTGGTCGCCTGTCACTTTGAGGCAATTTCAGGAGACCATTTCTCCTGGGATCTCACCATATAAACAGCCTCGTTAATCACGATGTCCTTGATCCTGCTCATTTCGATGAAGGCCGTGCTCTCCCGGCCGGATGCATAGCACGCCGACACCTGCACGCCCAGGGCGCCCACCACCAGCAGCGTCTCGCGGTCGATCTTGACGAAGTGGATGTGCAGCATCATCCCCAGGAGCGTGACAGCGATGGCGGCCGACAGCACCGCCGCCTTCTGCAGGGCGACCCGACAGCACTCAGCGCCAAACTACGCGCCAAGTTACGCATGCATCGGCGCCAGGAGGCGTCTTACCTCGGTGATGAAGAACACGGCGTAGGCAAATAACCAGACCGCACAAGTGTGCGCCAGGACCTTAAGCAGGGACACTTTCGGCGCGCTTATTATGAACTCCCTACAGAAACTGGAATGAGATCGGTATTCCAGAGAAAGTGGTTTGCCATTTATGTCGGTAAATTCATCATCTGCCATGATTAAGGGTGAATACAACTCCTTCCAGTTGGAAAGCTTTTTGAAAAACCGACAAATACAGCATGGGACCGTGAACTATTAACTAGCAAATTCGTAGGATGAATGACACGAAATAGTTCTTAATTAATTAATATTCACCGAGCCCGAGAGGGCAGCGCGAAGCTGACAACAAAAAGACAACAGCCCAAACGACTTCCGTTTCCTGAAAGCGGTGCATGGTGGGAAATGCAGTCACTTCTGTTTCGCTGAGTAAGTAGTGCACCAGCACTCCGAAGTAAATTTGGGTACAGACGGCCGGGACATGTCCCTACCAGCATTGTAGGAGTACCGGGTATGTTTAGGGGAACCGGGAGTTCGGGGCCAGTTTGGTTCTTGCCAAAGTCCTTGCAGTAGTGTAAAAAAATAAAATGTTGTTTCCTCTGCAATAACTCATTCTGACACACGGTGGCAGTAGAGAATCTGTTATCTGTTCTTTTAACCTTTATGTTGCCTCTGAATATCATCCAGCATTGGATCTACTGGAATTAAAAACATCCTTTTATATGCATTAAGTAGATGTCTGTTTTCTTTTGTGTCTACAGAAAGATACGTCAGAGATCTGTCACATTTTCTTGTTTCTGTATAGCAGGATTGACAGTGATCACACTGGTCATGCAATTATGCAGACATGTGGACCACCAAACAGTATATTTATGGAATGTGACACTTGGAGAATATTCTGCTATTTATACATATCTTCCAAAATGTCAGCACCTGGGTCCCGTATCACGAAGGCTGCTGAGCCGGATAACTTCTCAGGTTTAAGACAGGCTGGGCTCAATGTAAGTGAATCTTTAAACTGGGATACCTTAAATCCAGCACATCATTATCCTATTACAGGCCTCTGGTGAGCGACTTGGAGGCCTAGAAACTAAATCCAATGATATCAAACATCACAAGATTTAGATACTAGATTTCTTTTCATAAACTTTCAAATGTAATAGCATGGATGATGCTGTACAACTGAAGGATGTTCAAATTGACATGGCAGAACATTTTAGCACATAATGCCATCTGAGTTTGTCTGATAGCAGCAGTGTTCCAAGGAGCAGCCTCCACTCAAGGTTTCCGAAAATGATAGTCTCCTTCTATACCTCAACTGTGAATATCCACAAGAACAATAATAATAATAACAATAATAACAGAAAACATTAACGAAGTGATTGTGAGCCAAGTCCTTCCATCGTGAGCGAATGCAGCCAGTGACTGCTGTGGATCAGCGTCGCTCTGTGGTAATGTCTGCTCGGGCCTCATGGCCTGCAGGCAGTTTCTATGGCAGCCCCTCCCCTTTGGCACGATTCATTTTTGAACCACAGTTGGTTCTTGGTCTGTTAGAAATAAATACCAACCTGAACATTTAAGTAAATTTAGTTAGTAAATTTAAGTTTAAACAAAATCTTTGACAGATTGCAACAGACTTGCAAAGTTTTTAAAAAATTAAGTTAAACTCAGCATGTGTAGTAGTAATAATAATAATAATAACAACTTATTGATCCCTGAGGGAAAATTTGTAATCTTTACACTAACCCCCAACCTGCTCTCTGTAGGTGAGAGCAAGCTGACTGTGAAGGGCAGCCACCCATAGCAGAGCCCAAGGAGCTGGGGGTTAAGGGCCTTCCTCAAGGACCCGCAGATGTGCCGAGGCTGGGCTCAAACTGGCAACCTTCCCACCACAGCCACCGAGGCTTAGCCTACTGAGCCACACGCCAAACCTACAGAGTACCACGCCAGAGGATACAATTTCATCAGCTCAGTTTCAGAAAAATCACTCTTTATTCCATGGCTCCTGACTCACCGCAGCCAGCCACTGCAGCCAGTGACTTAATCCCCAAGCTGCCCTGCAAGCAACACTGTTCTCCTTGTGATTGTGTTGTCATTTGTGTTTAACATCCTTCAGAATGACACATTTCTATATACATCAGACAAACTGCATATTATAAATCATTACACATTTTTAATTCCTTTCTGAAATATGTGAAATTTGCATAAAATAACTGTTTGGACATAAAATAAAGTAATCCTTTAGTCTAAATTGCACTTGCGGAGGTCATTATTAAAACAGGGTTATCTGATGAGAGTGCAAATATGGCACAAGGACTGACAGCCAACTGTGAGCTTGCGCTGGCGCCACGAACTGCCCCTCCACATGTGGTTTGACGCAGCTCTTTGCCATCTTTGAACACGGCTGGCGGCTCGGCTCCCTCAGCAGCCCTTCGCCGGCACGTTCCCATCCCCGTAGTCACAGCTGTACGGGAAGTAGTAGAGGTCGTGTCGGACGGCCATGAGGAGGCCGGGCAGGCCACGGCGACCCCCCAGCTGTGAGGAGAACACCACGCTGGGCACCGAGTCCTTGCTGGTGGGGTGGGGGGAGGGGATGGTCCGCAGCAGGCACCCGTCACCCAGGCTCCACAGACGCGTGTAGCAGTCCTGTCCCACTGCGGAGGGAGCGTGTCACCAGTGCATAAGCACACTGCACACAAAGCTGCTCGCTAACCCTGCCTCAGACTGGGTGGCCATCACGCCAGCATGCTCCAAGGCTCACCTGCCAGCAGTAGCCCCTCTGGCTCGCTGACGTGCAGCGGCAGGTACACATGCTCGTTGTGGTGGCCATCGTACTGCCGCACTGCCTTGGTGACCCGCACGTCCCAAAGCTTGATCTGCCCACACACAGACACAGACACAGACACAGAACTTCTGCTTGTTAGATACACAATTGCTCTGATTGCCCAATTGGGAATCCTCAGGATAACTTAAAGATGGTTCTAATGTGGACACAGGTCACAGGTATGAGAATGAACAGATCATCTGATTTGAAAAATGTGCTATAAAAGCACAGGATTAGGGGGAAAGGAAGAGAGGCTTCAGCGACGGACCGTTCCCTGCATGTCGGCGGCAACGAGGTAGTTCTCATCCTTCAGCAGGCGGACGGAGGTGATGGCGGATTCCTGGTAGAAGCGACAGGCCTTCCAGCCGTGACCACGCCGGGCTCGCTGCCTCAGGTCGATGCTGAAGATCTCCCCCGACCGGCCCCCGTTGTACAGGACCGGGGCCTGGTGGATGACAGGAGGAACAAAGTCACGCAAGGATACAAGACACTTCATGCTGTTCCCAGAGTGTAATTCAGGGGAAACTCAGCCGTTTGATTTTTGGGAGTTTCTGAGATGACCAGAAGCTTTTGCAGCAGGCACAGAGCACATTCCAAAAGAATGTTTAAGGCTTTTGGATTTTACCTAATTTGATGTCTCATAAATCTGTAAAGTTATTTATTTTTTACTTGAAGGTGTCATTGTTTGACAAAAGTCGACGTTCTGATTTTGTATCTTTTACCGCAGTTAAAGATTGCATAACAAAACTCCCATTTAAAACCATATTCAATGTTCATTTAATAACAGTAAATATGTTGTACTGACGTTTATTATTAATTCCTCATTTATATTGTTTTGTTGATACTCAGTTTTAATAAAGAAACATGCATTAAATGGAAAATTAGTTTTTGCTGTGGTATCGAATTCGATATTAAGAATTAAGAGATTTCAGTGGTATCAGTATCGACTAGAGCTGGACGATGAGACAAAAAAAACACCACGGTGATTTTACCTGTACTGATCGATAATTATCGATATTATAGTTTTATAATGCTGTTCCAGTTTCCAAAGAGTATGTACCCTAATATAACCTAAACGAACAAGTTAAAATAAACAGTATTATTAACAAATAAGATTTATTTTCAACGAATGGCGCGAACTATATAAATACAAAAATTCCCTTAAAATTATAAAAGGTTATGTATCATCAAGTACTCAAAATAACATGTACCATAGCTAAAGTGAACAAAACAACATAACACAGTATCTATAATAATAGGGTTATTTTTGGCAATCAGCGTGCTCGACTGGATGGTATTTTTGGAGGTGGTGAAACAGATTTATTGTATTACCGGACTTTGTTGGAATCTGTCGGCAGCATCTTTTGCAAACTGGCTTTATCTGTATTTTGTCCGTTCAGAGAGCGCTGAACCACTTCCATACTTTGGACGACGTTTGCCCTTTATTTGGTATTATCTCCTCCTATGCAATTAACACATTCTCCTCATCTGCTTCATTTTGCTGTGTATCTGCGCTCCCCGACATCTTTTTTTCCCAAACACACGGCCACGTTGCTGTTGTTTACAACATTGCCTTTTTAATGGGGACGGGTAAATTTGCAGGGTCGTCGGTGATTGGCTTTCGTGCTGGAGTTCAGCCAAGCCTACGTGCTGCGTGATAGGCCACGGCACGCAGTCTAAAACGGAGCAAACAGGTTTGATTGAATTTTATAGCCTACGTTTATCATCATTATCGTCCTCCTTTTTTATCGATAAAAAAAAAAGTTTTTTTATTGCCCAGCACTAGTATCGACTACTAAAATTCTCTCACTCACACCCGCGGAAGCACGTGGCTTCGTTCACTCACCCGCAGGGCGAATTGCTGTGCCAGCACATCACTGCCAACGCCATAGGTCTGCCGGCGGCCCGTCACAGCATCCGTCACGATGACGCGTCTGGATAGCCCTGTGGCAGCACAGCAGTTCAGGCAGGCTCAGCCCAGCAGATGTGGTTTGTGCAGCCCCAGAGTCCTGCACTTGCTCACCTGTGCTGAAGTTCTTGTCAGCCTGTGGGTTCAGACACCAGGCGCAGGACCAAGCCGTCGAGATCTTAAAACTGCACAGCATTCCAGGCTGGTCTGCGACACAGTGACCGAGTATTTCTCATCTTGAATATTATTCCCTTCCATAGACAACAGATAAGTGAAAAGGTACCTTTTTACTACAATGAAACCCTTTTTTGAACATGTTAAAGACTACCTGGTTAAAATATCATAGGGTTAGGGATGCAACTCGTGAGCATATTATACACGATCACACACACATTATATAAGAATAAGGAATCTCTCATCTTACCTGCGTTCGAATTGCTGAACAGAGACGCTGGTAACAAACTGACACAGCCCGGGGTCTGGGCGATACCAACCAGACACAGTCTGCAGAAACCCATTAAGAAAGCAAACACTGCCATTCTGTCCACTTGGTTGAGTCCCCTCATTTAAACAAAATAATGTACCAAAGACCAGCGAAGAGAGAGTCAGCACCTGGCACAGAGATGCCTGAAGGATACAGTACGTGTGAATCTGAATGGGTGACAGAGGCCCAGCAAATCGAGTTCACCTGAAAACAGAGGGACGTATCACCTCTTCATGTCCCAGTCGCAGCTTCATTCACACATTCATTCTCTTCACCCAAGGCGATCAACACGACGACACCAGGTGGCGCTGTTCCCCTCTTACCTTACGATTGGTGAAGTACAGGTTGTCGCACATCTCCACAGACAGTGAGCCCTTAATGCCGGCGTGGAAGTTCATAATGCCGTACTTGCAGCCCCCGTGCTCCACGTCATTGACAGTGAAAACTCGCTCGCAAGCTGAGTCAGCCTGGGGACAGGACAGCATACTGGAGAGGCCTTACCACTGCTGAGGTGACAGGGTTGGGCCAATCACAGCTTCATTAATCAGTTTTAAGATAGGCCACAACCAAGACACACACGCTACCCAGGTCTACTTTCACTGCATGCCGTCTTTGCCAGCAGCTAAATCGATCGATGCCGCCGGCACTGACCACGATAAGGCGGAAGGCAGCCGCCGGCACTGACCACGATAAGGCGGAAGGCAGCCGCCGGCACTGACCACGATAAGGCGGAAGGCGATGCCGGCACTGACCACGATAAGGCGGAAGGAGATGCCGGGACTCACTACGATAAGGCGGAAGGAGATGCCGGTACTCACTACAATAAGGCGGAAATTGTCGGTGTCGGGGTTGCTGGTGTCGGGGCTGCGCACCTCCAGGCGCTGGCGCTTCATGCTGCTCACCTTTAGCTCATGGATAAGCCTAAGCAATCAGAAGAACAATTTGTTTGCTCAGAATACCAGTCAAATGTTAATATACATATTCAATATACATCCAAAAATCCATCCACAGAAAAACATAACCAAGCACTTGGTTACCTGCTGTACGAGTTTCCTGGAATAAGTCCCAGGTGCCTTTTCTGCAGGAGCAGCGTGGCGTTCAGGCCGACCCGGGGTGACTTCTATAAAAGAAAAGACAAATCCCAGCATTGTGTTTTTTTACCTGCACTGTTCTGCGATGCCACAGAAATGGCTGCAGATATTTCCAACGTCACGATGACCAAACGCCACATTGAACTGGATGTGCACGAATGGATGTAAAATCCAGAGCTGGTGGTGTGAAGACCTGGCCATGAGGAGCCACACGCAGGTGCGCCACACTCACCGTCCCCTCGCTGGCTGCCTCCTCCTCCAGCAGCCGCAGCCGCTGGCGCTCCTGCTCCTCCCGCTGCAGGCCCTCCCTTGTCAGTGGGTTGCAGTTGTTATGTCCCGGCAACAGACGGAAATAGCGGTTCTTCTCGGCGTCGAAGTAGAACCCTGGCAATTCTGTAAATAATGCAAAAGAAAAGTAGTATGATAAAGACTGCAAAATACATGAATAACAGGCCAGACAGAGTGACAGTGCATTAATGCATTACCGAGTATCAGCAATAGACAGATGTACAACACATGTCATGCGTCGTCAAACTGTAATCCAAATTTATAGAACATCTGACCTAAACTCCCAAGTATTATAAAAAATAAACTTCTACCTTATACCAAAATACCTGAGAAAAAAAGCAGTTTATTACCTGGGGCAGACGTCTGAGTGCTGAGAGACAAGCTTCTGGTGTCGGTGACGTGAGCTGATGCCCTGTGAGAAGGGCCCTCGGCAGGAGCGGAAACTCCCTCTAAGCTGCAGGAAGACTCCAATTAAAATGTCACAGGAATAACAAGCGTACCTGAGCGTGCATGTCACGTACACCAGCATCCTGAAGTATCCACTGCAATCTCTTTGGAGTGGATGAAACACAAGTATTGTGTTTTAAATATCTGGCCCAAAGAATCGATCAAACTCCATATTAATATCAGATGGAATACTGACAGATTTTAGCTGACATTTCAGAAGTTTATCCCAAAGTAGCCTGACAAATTATAACCAGCAAATGGTTGCGATTCATGTAAAATTGACTGGTGTATTTAGACAACTGTAAGTAAAACCCTATGAGATAAGGAACGCCAAGGTAAAGAGAAGACACCTTCTGCTTAACTGCAATTTAAATCTGTGAACAGATTGGAAAAACAAAAACTGAGCGAGACTTTAAATATGGTGCCTTCTGGCATGTTCATCGCCCTGGTTGCAGGTAAAAGGCGCTGTGCAGCTGCTAATCGATGACACCGCGTGGCTGCACGGCGCGCGCCCTTCGGCCCCGCGCGGTACCTGTGCTCATGAGCCCCGCGGCTGCCGCCGCGCCTCCGCCAGCCGGAGAACAAGGAGCGGCGGCCACGCTCGTTCCCGCTGCTCTGCCAGGAGCGGCGGCTGCGCTCGTTCCCGCCGCTTTGCCAGGAGCGGCGGCTGCGCTCGTTCCCGCGGCTCATTCCTGCCAGCGGCGCACAGCGACAAGTGTGTTAATCGGGAAAAGCGGTGACATTTTACTGCACTTCCTGCAGTGAGCTCTCCCGAGCCAGACAAACCGCCTCTGCCGAAGTTTTCAGTCGCGCTTCGTATAGGACTGACTGGATTGTGTCTGCAAAGGTGACTGTCGATATATCATTTTCAGATTTTGTTAAATAAACCAACGCCGATCTTTTATCCTCTAAGTACGACAAAAGTCTGTACCGCCCTTAAAGGCAAGCTAGCCACATTAGGGTGAAATTCTCAGGCAAGCTAGGCGGCTAACTACGATAGATCACATAATAGCGTCGCATTTAAGAGAAAACTATCAATAAGCAAAAGAACACAACTTATAATAAGAGTTTCTTATCATGCAATTCGTTTATTTTAACAGAATATTCTGAAAGATACACATATAAATATATATATATCGAATACAGTGCCATTGCCATCCCCACTATTTCGTTACCTGCACAGCGTCCTTTCCACGTGATTTCGAAAAAGTCCGCCTCTCGACTGCGATTGGCAAACAACATTATTAAAATAGTGTCACGAAGTTACCCGATTGGTGGATAAGCCCATCAATTACATGTCCCTGTTTATTGTATTTGTACAATGATTCAGTTACAAAAATAGGACAGAAAGACAAAAATGTTTTATAAGGCGTTATGGAAAATAAAGCTAACACATTGACAAAGTAACAGCTCGAGAGGGGACATGCAAGTAGAATGAGAAAAATATATATAATAAATTAAAGTATAATTTACGTGAAGTTTTCAGATAACCTAAATTTATTCCATAAAGTTACAGTTTTGTGGTTTTATGGTTTTTCTAGATTTTATAGTGTCCACATGTGTTTCATTATCCAAAAGTGTCCAAAAGTGAGTGAAATGTAAAATCTTCTTAAAGAATACTGAAAAAGACATCAATCGTTATTTTTAAGTAAAACGATTGATCACAAATCTTCTTTATTTACATCCCAGGGCAGTAGGTGGCGATGTGGCCCTACAAATGAAATAAGCATCCGCCAAAAATACAGCGAAGAAGTCGCGCGGCTTCGTGACAGCAGGGTCACGTGCTTCCGTAAGGCGTAGACCTGCGTGCGGGTGTAAGACCCGCCGGGTATGTAAACCCGGCGTGACGTCACGGAAACGCAAAGCATGTTCATTTTCTGTACCCGTACTGTGTACGTGTCGTAGCTGTGATCCATAACTGCTGCGTTCAGATGGCTGGCTAACCTGGCAGGTTTTAAGGTTCGTGTTTTGTTTCTTTAGAAGACTGGGCGCTCAGATAATCGGTTATTATCACGGATTGTTGCTTAGATGGAATACAGTACTGTTTATTACTATTACTATTTATGTATTGGACATAGTATTTTTTAACTATTTAATTCTTGTTTCTTTCTTTTTTGTGCTGCACTGGTAAATAGCAGAATTTGTTACCTTCGGAAAATATAGGCATATATATAGGCACCTGTCATTGTGTTACAGTTACGTTTTTTAACTACCTTCTAAAACTTATCGGAGTGGTGAGTAAGCGTTAACAGAATGACAGCATAAGTATTACTTGTGAAAAAATGGGACTTAATAGGAAATGTTGTGAATGACATTTTAAAGGTTTCAATTCTAAATTAGTTTTTATTAGAAGAATATGGGTTTTGATTGGCTTACATTTTTGTTCTCTAAACTTCAAGGTTGTTTGGAAAGTGGTAAAATTCTGGAAGGTCCTGTCAAATAATCCCGGATACCCGAAATTGGACAAAAAGCGGAATAATTCAGCAGATCCTTATAACTTCAAATTATTTTTTATTCATCATACTACCCCCCCCCCCCCGCTCCCGTTGGATGTAGTGTTCTGATACATTACCAGTTATAAAGGAGCTAAGATTGCGAAATGATGGTAGATGTTTCCTGTCCAGTACATGCTGAATATTTTTATTATAACTGCCCGTGATGGTGTTCGTGCATGTGGCTTCTCATACCTTATGCACTGTGCATCCTGTGACTCAGAGCCTGCCTTAGTAACCCATGCCTCTTGATTCTTTGCAGGCACAGATCAGAGGAGGGGACACGGGACAAAAATTCCAGCATGGACTGGAAGACCTTCCTGCATCCGTTTGCAGTTGTGCTCTGGGTTCTGGCCGGAGCGGTATTTGTTGAAGGATTGTTTTTTGATGCAGAGTTTTCTGCACCGAGGGGGAACATCCTGCCGAACAGAGTCCGGCCGGCCAACAGCAGCCATGACTTTTACGGTATAATGCTGGACGCTGGCAGCACGGGCACCCGCATCCATGTCTACGCTTTCGGCCAGCAGGAGCCGGGTGAGACCTCCACGCCGCGCGTAACGCCACGGCTGTTTGCCAATTTATCGGCTAATATTTCTCTCGATTGTCCATCGTTTGAGTCATTCATTAAAAATAGAATTCCAATAGTATTTATTAGACAAAATTTTACTGGATTAACTTTGGCTTCAGTGTGCTGTACGTTGAAACACAATGAAAGCATCGCTGTTTTTCCTCTTCGGCAATAGTTTCTATTTCGTGTGTGAATGTGCCTAAGTTTCTGTCGTGTTTCCGTTAAAGACAGGCTGCCGTTTTTGCACAACGAAACGTTCCATTCAGAAGAGATTGGTTTATCTTCATATGTGAACAGGCCTGAGGAGGTAGGTTTAGTACTCACTGTAATGCTGAGGCCTGAAGTGTTTGGCATCTTTCTCTTGGTCTGGTCTGGAGGGCTGTGTGTGTGTGTGTGTGTGTGTGTGTGTG
>JAAGVU020000039.1:408975-420334 GCA_011763525.2 Mormyrus iriodes
GAAATAAACATAAGTGTGAGTGCTGGTTAGCCTCCAAGGTGTTCCTTGAAGAGGTGGGTCTTTAGACAGAGTTTGAAGACAGCAAGGGACTCTGCCATTCTGATAGCAAGAGGAAGTTCGTTCCACCACTGGGGAGCCAACACTGTAAAGAATCTTGATATACATTTTCCTCTTTTGAGTAACGGTGGCTCGAGTCGAGCGGTGCTTGTCGCTTCAAAAGGACGAGAAGTGACATGATGCTGATGATCAGTGCTGATAAGTAAGGAGGTGCACTTCTGTTCTTGGCTTTGAAGGTGAGTGTTAAGGCTTTGAACCTGATACGGGCGGCCACAGGGAGCCAATGCAGGTCCCATAGTAAAAGTGTGGTATGTGAGATCTTGGGGGCATTGTAGACAATTCGTGCCGCTGCATTCTGTATCAGTTGAAGTGGTTTAATTGCCTTTGGTGGAAGTCCAGTCAGTAGGGAGTTGCAGTAGTACAACTTGGAGATGACCAGTGATTGGATAAGTAACTGAATGGCATCCGTGGTGAGAAAGGGACGAATCCTTCTCATGTTGTGGAGAAGATATCTACAGGACCTGGAAAGGTTGCTAATGTGTGAGGAGAATGACAGTTCGTCATCCATAGTGACACCAAGATTTCATGCCTGCTTTGAGGGGACGTTAAGAGAGTTCTCAAAAGAAATACTGAGTTCCTGAGTTGGAGACGGATTCCTATTGATGTACAGAAGCTCAGTCTTACTGGAATTCAACTTCAGGTGGTGGGATGTCGTCCAAGAAGAGATGTCAGCCAGGCAGTCTGAGATGCGGGTTGAAACTTGGAGGTCATCAGGTGGAAACGAGAGAATAAGTTGTCATCTGCATAACAGTGGTAGGAGAAGCCGTGTGAGGTTATAACCTCTCCAAGGGAACCAGTATATAGGGAAAAGAGTAGGGGTCCGAGGACTGAACCTTGGGGAACATCTATGGTCAGTCTCCGTGGGGCCAACTGGGAGCCTAGCCATGCCACCTGAAATGTTCGGCCATCAAGATAGGATGCAAACCATTTCTATGCTGTTCCTGCTATCCCAAGGTTGGAGAGAGTCTCAAGGAGGATGTGATGGTTGACTGTTTCAAAGGCTGCAGACAGGTCCAGAAGAATCACAACCGAAGACCGGTTAGCAGATCGAGCTGAAAGAAATTTTTCAGAAATGGCTAGAAATGCAGTTTCAGTAGAATGTGTAGCTTTGAATCCGGACTGGTGAGGATCTTGGAACCCATTTCTAGACAAAAAGATATTAAGTTGATTGTAGACTGCTCATTCCAGGACTTTAGAAAGAAAGGAGTGAAGTGACACCGGTATGTAGTTGCTGACGTCTGAGCAGTCGAGAGAGGGTTTCTTCGGAATGGGTGTGACAACAGCAGACTTGAAGACAGTTGGAACATGGTTCGTCAGTATAGAGCCATTGATTGTGTACGCGTTGTGAAGGAGAAGATCCGGTGAAATGGTCTGCAGTATACTTAAAGGGATCGGGTCAAGCGGACATGCGGTGGGGTTGCTGGTCATCAGGATTTGAGAAACATCCTCAAGGGAAAGTGGTGAGAAGTCATGAAGCTGGGCTGCTGTGACAGGTCTCGAGGAGGTGAACGGCTTGTCAGTCTGAGGGAAAGAACTTCTAGTAGCATTAATCTTTTCATCGAAGAATGTGGCAAAGTACTCTGGTGTGAGAGTTGAAGAAGCAGGCAAAGATGGTTGTTTGAGCAGTGAAGAAAAAGTGTCAAAAAGTTTGCGGGGATTTGATGCAGATTCTTCAAACTTGGATCTGTGAAAAGAAGATTTTGCAGAGATTAAGTCAGTGGCAAATTTGGATAGAAGAGAACAATAAGAGAGGAGGTCACGGTTACAATGTGTTTTTCTCCATCTTCTTTCCGCTGCTCTTAGTTCTCTTCTGTTGCTTTGTACATCAAAGCAAAGCACGATTGGTTAAACTGATCCATGCATCTTCTCTGGTTACTTCTGTGAAAGTCTGCATTTAGCAGTAGTCAAAATGTGCTTGAAATAATTGTCGTGTCCTAAAGCATCTCCTCTCTGACACTGATTTTCAGATGCTCCATGAGGCTTTGTATTACTGGGTTTTGAAGGCCTCTCTATTCTCTGAAGTGGCAATGCGTGAGGCACATCAAATGTATGAATTTATTTGCAGTTGATTGTGAAATCAGCTGTAATAACAATGGCTCTGAATCCAGGGAAGTGCACTGCAATTTCAAATATATTCATTATAACATTCTTTCATTTGATTGTTGCCCTTATCCAGTAGGACTCGTTCTCCCTGTACTGAAATTATGGCCTTCTCAAAAGAACATAAGTTTACAGACGAAAGGTGGCCATTCCTCCCATCAAGCTCGTTTGGGGAGAATTCGACTAATAGCTTAAAGTTGTTAAAATTTTATCTAGCTCTAATTTAAAAGAACCCAAAGTTTTTGCTTGTACTACACTAACGGAAAGACTATTCCATACTCTAACTACACGGTGTGTAAAGAAGCGCTTCCTCAAATCCAGTGTAAAATGTTCTCCCGCTAATTTCCACCTATGGCCACGAGTTCTTGTATTTGAACTAATATTGAAGTAACTATTTAGTTGAACAGCATCCAGACCTGATGGAATTTTATATACCTGGATCATGTCCCCTCTTAGTCTCCTTTCACCCAAATCAGGACCATATGTTGGCATGAGGACGGCATAGCTACCCCGTTTCATGCACATGTTCATTTTAATATAGTAACTAACTACCAAGTCTATAACTGTATGCTGTCCATGTTTGGTGAATTCTGGAAAAAAAAAAAAAAACAAAACCATATGCAATTAATGCCTGTGTAACCTTGATGTTTCTTGATTTCCAGATCCAGGAAGGAGAGTTTTCAAAAGTTTATGTTTGCCAAAGAAATATTCTGGTAATTATACCTTTGGTGGCATCACTTACAACGTCAGTGGAGATATAAATGGTGAGGATCTGCAAACAGGAGTGAAGAGTGGTTGCATGCTAACAAAACAATGGTGATCTTGTTTTGAAGAAGCAAGCTTTACATGCCCAGATTCGCAATAGTAGGGTTAACTAAACCTGATTGCCACTATCGACTCATGTCAGTGGTATCGCCTAAACCTACTATTTAGTCAAAGGGCGGCTCTTGTATCAGTTATGTTTTTTGGTGAAAAAGGGTTGGGACTTGCTCCTGTTTTAATCTGAAAGCCTGCAGTTAAACCTGCTTGGAGCAGGTTTGGCAAGCAGTGTAAATTACTGTGACAATATACCCCATTTATAAGTGAACTATGATTTTTAGTACTAAGAACTCAGAAGCATTCCTAATGAAACCTTGCTAAGCTGGTAAACTTGGTTCATAGTACAGCCCTGTTATGCGCAGCTATACAAATGCTGCCTGTTTAAATGCTTGTTCCAAATGATAATGATATGTTTCCAAGCATTTCAAGGTTTTTTTTACATTTTTTAAAATTTCAAATAAATGTGTCCATATTCTAAAATCATTACATCACCAGTATTTATTCACACAACCTGCATTATACGAGGCAATGGGCAATTTTGATGCCTGTGCTTTGAGTGTTCTGTATTCACGTGATACAGACTTTTTATCTCTGCTGTATTTAATTACGCGATGAATAATTCCATATTCCCCTGATGCATATATTCTGAAATAGGAGTAATTAGACTTTCTGAAGGATTTTTGCTTTAATTTAGATCTACATGTTTGTTTTGCTTTAATAACTTGCACATCTTGTAATTCGCCTGCAGGTTACAATGGCTACAAGACCTGCTACAAAGAGGTTTTGAAGGCCATCGAAGGTTCTGTGCACAAGCTGCACGACGTTGAGGAGAACGTGTTCTATGCTGTCGCCTACTACTATGATATGGCTAAGGACTCAGGCCTCATTGGTGAGCAGAATCCATAGCCTGCAGAGCGCCTCCCGATGGTTATAACTGAAGCTGCTCCCTTACACCACATCTACAGACTGAGAAGAGTCTGGTTGCTGAAATTCTGCCTTAACCATTTTGGGCAGGGGGTCTCAAAGTCCACACTGTGGTCTGGATGCAGCTAGTAATGCACTTTATAAATCAGTACGGTTAACGTGAAAATGTGGAGCTTTGATCAAAACATTTGAGAAACCTTGGTTCATGGTCCTTCCCAGTGCTGCCCTCATCAGGCTTACAGTTCAGAAGAGTTTGACTCAGTGGTCAGGCATGGAACAGTGCTCACAGGAAAATGTTACATATGAGTTTTTAGACAACTTGTTTTTAATTATTCTGTGTTTAGACTGTGTTAAACAGTGTTCTGTTTTGATATTTTGGAAGTCAGTATAAAAAAAATGTTTTCAAAAAGTGTACAGAGAAATATCAGCTGCCACCACAGTGACACTGTAATCCCTGTGTTGCTCCTAATTTGTTTTAAAATGTACTCAAATTATGCACAAGAGTGAATTTTTAAATGTATTTCAGAAGGCAGTCAAGGTGAGCATGTGGAAGTAAAAAGGTTTAAGAAGAAAGCAAAAGAAGGTAAGGAGACGTGCCACTGAAAGCAGGGGTGTACAGGCAGGCGCCTCTCACTGGCCTGAACAGGCCCGCCATGTATCTAACATGCTGAAAGCAGGAGTGTACAGGCAGGCGCCTCTCACTGGCCTGAACAGGCCTGCCGTGTATCTAATGTGCTGTAAACAAATGAGCGGGAACATATATATGGTTCGGTTGTTTTGCAGCTGCCGCGTCAGTCCTGGCTGTGTGCAGGTTACTGTGAATGATTTGGCACAAGTGCACACATTTGTGCGCACTCTGGCGAGGGCAAGAGACAGCTTTGTTTGTGTGGCTGCATCTTTTGAAATGAATATCTCATCCAGTAAAAGAATTTCGGCTAGGCTTGGTTGAGAGGAGCTTGTTCTTTGTGCCGTGTTTCAGTGTGCAGTGACATGTCCAAGGATCACTACACTAAGCCTTTCGAGTGTATGGACCTGACATATATCACCGCCTTGCTGACAGAGGGCTTTGGGTTTGAGGACGCCGTGGGCCTGCAGGTAAGGCGTGTCCTCCCTGGGGCTGTGACATGGGGCCTTCAGCAGAGCTCTCAAATTTTCTTCTTATTTTGCAGTTGACAAAAAAAGTTAAAGGATTTGAGAGCAGCTGGGCCTTAGGAGCCATGCTGGAGTACTTCCACAAAGTCCGGATTCTCTGAAGGCGTTCCTGCGGAGTCTAAGGAAAGGTCAGAGAGAGGTTGGACACTCTCAGTCCTCTAGGTCAGTAGCTCTTAGGCTACAGATGTATATAAATTGTTGGAGAGTGACTCTACATCAGAAACTAAACATGTCAACGAACCTCTCAAGTTCAAATTACAATTGCTGCACCCTTAATGATTATTTTCAGAATATTTTCCTTTCAGCGTATTTGCTTTTCCCAGCTGCTTGCATGTTTTATTTATTAATGTACATTATTATGTTATTCCTCCATGGCAGCTCGGGTCACTACCTTTTGATAGTCATAAGTCAGTGCCTTGATGCTTTTATCGTAGTTTTTTTTTTGCATATGATTAAAAAATAATGATACAGATTGTTGAAGGAAGAAAACTATAACATAAAGGTCCAGATTTCCTAAGCAAGCTAAATTAGTATGAAGGCACAATCACAAAAAAGCACAAATGGGAGTGACCAGTTCTGCAGGTGATCTATGTAAAATGTGCAAATTTATAGACACGGATGCAGTCAGTTAAATAATGACCAGCCCAATCTACCAAGGGCAGCTCAAAATCAGTCTTGTTTTTCAGCGTTGTATAATGCCCCACTTTTTAGTAAATTGGATCACGCAACGTGATTTACGGGAAGCATTTACTGTCCTCCCCCAAATTTTGCGCTTTGGAAGGGAACTTCAAAAAATTCCTAAGCAATATAGCCAATCGCAAAATTAAACTCTGCATCTTTAGTAAAGCCAGTAAGGGCCATTTTAAGGCTAATAGAGCATTTACACTGGCGAAAACTGTTAGTAAATCTGGTCAAAAATGGCATACCCTACTAATCGTAACTGTGAACTATGGAAACTCATCCTCAGGTCAGTCCGTGCAGACAGACACATCTGCTTAAGAAACAATCTGTGTGACCATTACTATCCTCGCTTAAATACATTTCAAAAACATGCTTTTGTTGAAAAATGCACATACGTATATTTATTTGCTTTGTCATTGTATTGCTGGTAAACATTGGTAGATACAATCAGTGATCAGCACCGTAGACTTTGCATGTGTACGGTTACTCTGTATGAGGAAGTGTATAAAATTAGTTTTTACCACTTAAATGAATATAGAGCATTCATGTTGAGTGAAATTAATGGTATACATCTTGGCATATTTTGTGTGTTTTTATTTTCTTTTTAAAGTGGAAGCTGTAGTGTTGGATATTCAATTCAATTTATTTTTATAAAGACAAGCGTGTAAGTGTCTTTGAGATCCTGGAAAGCACTATATAAATAAAATGTATTTATTTACTGGCTGCCCAACCCTTCTGGGCATGCTAATATTATTGTAAAAGAAAGAGTGGGCTTGCTTGCTAAATGCAAAGTGTAAACTGTGGTCACGATCAAAGCCAAAGTCCATCAATGAGTCTGTCCTCCACACTACCCTGCAGCAGTGTGTCCCATTCTGAATTACACTGATTTTTATACACTTTTCGTATCTCTTTGTCAGAGGGGATGTCCCAAACGTCGTCTTATCCGGACCAATTGCTACCATTGTGCCTTCCCTTCCGGGGCTCAGAGTCCTTGCCCCTAGGAGTCTTTACCATTATTCCCTGTCTTTTTGGGGTCCAATTACTTCCCCGCCTCTATAAGTTTTGGGCTGCAAATCATTTCTTTGGTCGAACCTTCTAGAAAACGCGATCGTAGCAAAATGGCCTCCATAATGTTTTGTATACTCATGGCAGAGGGCCCAGAGTTTGGCAAAGGGCACTGTGATAAAGGTCCAGGCAAGAGGCCCGGAAGTATCATGGGAACCCAGGTGTTTCTATAATAATGACCTGTAGTAGCTGGCTACAGCTTGGACCTTCAACACAGCGATAAGCTTCAGAGCTGACTAAGGCACATATGCAACAGCAGAAATTGGGCTATATTCTCTAAAGGTTACAAGGTTACATTGTATAACAGTAAATGTAATCAATCAAGACAATACTATAAAGATATAACCTGCAAGATACAGTGTTAAATAATATTCCATACAGGTTGAAGGCTGCACCCACGATGTTACAGTTCGTAAGTGGATGTCACCCGTCCATAGGACCGAACCAGGACTCCAGCTCAGATGGTGCCCTCCCCGGGCACCACCCGGACATGTGGGAAGGAAGGCAGAGAGCATGAGTGATCAGAACATGCATTGACACATTAATGGACAAGCATAGTAGATAAAAATAGCATGTACTGCAGCACCAGCAGCCATAGTTACGGTGTGTTATAAGTTATTAGTCAATTATGTTATGAACATATGACTAAAATGAGAGTTAAAAATAAAAAACCTAGAAAAACAATGGATTTCAGTGTTTTGTCAGGTGGCTCACAACTCCTCTTCTGAAATACCTGCTATAGAAAATCCTACTTTACAGGAAGCATAGTATCACTGCAGGGTGCACAGTTATACATGGGTGCACCTTCTTGCAGGCTTTTTGACTGGACTACTTTGCAGGGAGACTATGCAAACCCCATAGGAGGAAATCAAACCCACAACCCTGGGGGTGTAAACAAAATGAAAGCGTGGATCCATCCTACCTTGCATCAATTCAGGGTGGTGGTGGTGGTGTAATGATGTGGCGGATATTTTCTTGGCACACTTCAGGTGCCCTAGTTCCAACTGAGCATTGTCTAAATGCCACAGCCTACCTGAGTATTGTTGCTGACCATGTCCATCCCTTTATGACCACAGTGTACCTAGCTTCTAATAGCTACTTCCAGCAGGATAATGCACCATGTCAGAAAGCTCATATCATCTCAGACTGGTCCCTTGAACATCAAAAAGAGTTCAGTGGTGCTGACCCTCTGTGCATGTGATCAGAAGGTTGTTGGTTCAAGCCTGGCCTCGGCATGTCTGTCGGTCCTTGAGAAAGGCCCTTGACCCCTAGCTCCTTGGACCCCGCCATCGGTGTCTGCCCTTCATGGCTAATATGGGGAGGTGAAAAGAGAATTTCTCCACGGAGATCAATAAAATATTTTTTATTATTTATTATTATCAAATGGCCTCCACGGTCACCAGATCTCAGGCCAGTAGAGCACCTGTGGGATGTGGTGGAATGGGAGATTCGCATCATGAAAGGTGCAGCTGACAAATCTGCAGCCACTGTGTGATACATCATGTCAATGTGAACCAAAGTCCCTGTGGAATATTTCAAACACCTTGTTCAACCTATGCCACCAAGAATTAAGGCAATAAGGGGTCTGACCCGGTACTAGCAAGGTGTACCAATTAAAGTGGCCAGTGTAGGTACGTTAGGTATGTTCATTATTTATATACTTACCAGTAGGTGTCACTAGTATACAGTAATGAACCTTTTTGCTGGAAGTCCTCAGTGCTTTAAAAAGCCACATTTCGCCATTAGTAGTTGCATCGTATGCGTGTGTTTCACATTGACATTACTCGTAGCCAATTAATGAAATTTTGATCTGCCACTAATCTCAACATGAACTAATACAGGGGGGATGGATGTAAATATAAACTTGAATTTGGATAATGAAAGATGGAAAAGTTATAAAAACAAAAATATCCTAGTACATAGATGTGGGAAGTAAAATATAAAACTGCTACACAAGGGGCGGGGGTTGCAACCGACCAATCAGCATAAACTGATCTATGGCTTCAATCAGGTAGTACTCAAGGGTATAACAAAAATTAGCGGATGTGTAGTCGTCACTCGTATTTTTTCCAAAAAGAAAACTGTAATGTCTGGTAGAGGAAAGGGAGGTAAGGGGCTCGGAAAGGGTGGTGCTAAGCGCCACCGTAAAGTCCTTCGGGACAATATCCAGGGCATTACAAAGCCGGCTATCCGTCGCCTTGCCCGTCGTGGTGGCGTTAAGCGTATTTCCGGTCTGATCTACGAAGAGACGCGTGGCGTGTTGAAGGTGTTTCTGGAGAACGTCATTCGCGACGCCGTCACCTACACCGAGCACGCCAAGAGGAAGACCGTCACCGCTATGGATGTTGTGTACGCTCTCAAGCGCCAGGGCCGCACTCTGTACGGTTTCGGCGGCTAAGCGTGAAGGCTGCAGCGAGTGAATCTAAAGACCCAACGGCTCTTTTCAGAGCCACCCACTTCTTCCTAAACGGCAAATATTCATACATATACTGTCCAGTATGTTGTGCACACTACATCAGATGTATCTACATAAGATGCGTAGCTATTTAACACTATTGCGCGTAAATGAAATATTTAATTCATATCAAACACTATAAACAAAGGAAGATTGATTCACTTATCTATTGGCTCTCAGATATAACTGAGTGAAATTTAGGTATAAATTGCACCCCGCCTCAGTTGTGTTCGGGGGAAAAAAAAATTATATTGCTATGTAAAATGACGAAACGATCCTGAATTGATGTCCAGAAGTGGAGACCAGATTATATTTCTATGGTGGCAGTTATTCAACAATATTTCCATTGACGAAACGCAGCTTGCGTTACAATGGCTAAATAAAGCGGCAAATTAACATGCTACTGCCGACAGCTATCGCAATATTTTCTGAATCCCTGTGTTAAATGTATTTTTTTTTTTACTGAAAAACCACTCTATTCAGAAGGGGGTGCACAGGATTGAGCCAATAGAAATTGCATGTAATCGGGCGGTCTTTTAACGTCCAATAATGTTTCTCATGATTCCTCCGTTATTTGCATACAGGCGACCTATAAAGGAGGCCGAGTTAGGATTGGCTCATTGTTCTTGTTCAACGGAGACGAGAGAATATGCCTGAGCCAGCTAAATCTGCCCCAAAAAAGGGCTCGAAGAAGGCGGTTACGAAGACGGCCGGAAAAGGGGGTAAGAAGCGCAAGAGGTCGAGGAAGGAGAGCTACGCCATTTACGTGTACAAGGTCCTAAAGCAGGTTCACCCGGACACCGGCATTTCTTCCAAGGCCATGGGTATCATGAATTCTTTCGTCAATGATATCTTCGAGCGTATCGCCGGTGAGGCGTCCCGCCTGGCTCACTACAACAAGCGCTCCACCATCACTTCCAGGGAGATCCAGACAGCCGTGCGGCTGCTGCTTCCTGGTGAGCTGGCCAAGCATGCCGTGTCTGAAGGAACCAAGGCTGTCACCAAGTACACCAGCTCCAAGTAAAGCCTCTGCTGCTTTGTAAAAACCCAAAGGCTCTTTTAAGAGCCACCCACAGAGTCAGGAGAAGGGCAAATATCTTGACGTATCGTGATAGCGTAATAAACTATTTCGCAGAAATAGAAATGATTACGCTAATCGAGGGATACGATTCAAGTGTTTACGCCCTGATTTA
Source organism: Mormyrus iriodes (assembly GCA_011763525.2). Taxonomy (NCBI): domain Eukaryota; kingdom Metazoa; phylum Chordata; class Actinopteri; order Osteoglossiformes; family Mormyridae; genus Mormyrus; species Mormyrus iriodes. Next base: position 419,482 of record JAAGVU020000039.1, read on the forward strand.
AGATTGGGTCGTTTAATTATTTCTATTCCCTTCTCAGGTTTTTTTTATACAAACACAAGCCCAAAAAGCTGCCCGCAAGAAGGGAGCGAGTTTACACTAATGCATTATTTCACGGCGGCGTTTTGTTGCGTTTAAATTGACTAGCGCAGTGTTAAGGTGTACGCTTTTGGGTTTTGTTCTACGCCAGTACGACGCGATAGAAATTCGTTCATTGTATCTCTCAGAATGGATTACTTGTGCAGTAGTATTAATGATCGAAATTCTAGAATTGTCGGTCTGAAAGAATGGGAAATCGCACATAATATCGCTAAGACCTTTGTTTCGGCTCACGTGGAGTAATTACTGTAACAAGCATACAAACATCGAGAAAGATGTTAATCGGTATTTGCTAAAGGACTTTTCAAGGAAAGTAACATTTTTCCCGGAAAGAAGACCCCTACAGTATCAGTACACACTTAGATTGGAAAAGCGTTACTATCCAGAAGCTATTACACTTTAATCTAGGTCATTTTTTCAGGTAATAGTATTTCTGAACATTAACTTTTTAATGGAAAGTTCACTCAATGTCACATTTCAATGGTTCTTAAAGGGATAGAAGGAGGTACGTATTTAATTTTCGGTGCCCAAGGAAATCAATAAGAAGAGAAACGACGACGCCTCTGTACCAATACAGGAACAACAATTTTCAACCAATTAAAACTGGTCACAAATACTTTATAAGTTTGTGTTGCAGGAATTAAAATATACTACTCACTTTACAGAATAAGCTTGTAAATATGGCAAGAACCAAGCAGACCGCGCGTAAATCCACCGGCGGCAAAGCGCCCAGGAAGCAGCTGGCTACCAAAGCGGC
>JAAGVU020000039.1:439216-453980 GCA_011763525.2 Mormyrus iriodes
TACTGGATCAGTAAAGGAGGCTTCAACCCTCCTTTTACTTTATCTACTGATCAGGCTGTGTGATCATCACCGCAAACGGAACTAGACGCAGAGGTGCAGATATGGTCTAGGATCGGTCTGCTGGGAAACCGCAGTAAAGTGCTGCTCCTCATTCTGTGCTGCCGTTAATGGAGTCCCTGCCGCAGTGCTGGCTGAGTGAGAGAGCCCTGTGTGTCGCAGGGCCTGGCCCCTGTTCAGGGACAGCATGGGTAGCAGATAATCCCAGGTGGCTAAGCTGAGTGGACAGACTGAAAAAAAAAACAGGTGGTATCGTTCGCCTACTGCACTTTCAGCCAGAGGTTAAGACTGACTGCTGAGCTACAGTAACACAATATCACTGGCAAATGATAAGGTTGGTTCCTCTCTATGAATTATGGCCCCTTTTATGCCGCCATGTTCACAGGGCCCCGTATGCATAGCGCCCCGTGAGCTTTGGGTGCTGTGAGCAGGAGGCCCTGTGAACATGAGGCCCCGTGAGCATGGCGCCCTCATGAGCACGAGGGTCTGTCAGCATGAGGCCCTATGTGCATAGTAGCCCTGAGATTCCTACACTGTGTAACATGACCACTTTCCTTCCTGTTACTCTTCCCCTGCCCCTGACTTCACTTGGCTGTATTGCTGCAGGATCTGCTCCGGGAGCAGCTGTATCAGCTGGGTGGCCGCTGGAGTGGAGGCATGTGCCTGACAATTCCCTGAATTCCTTGGTGGCTGCTCTCTGCTGTTCTTTCTCAAACTTATGTAGTAGAAAGTTGTGAGGTGATGGCAAAGCAGCCTGAGACTGTATGCTGCGTTATCTACACATAGCAACTGCCCACTCAAACAGGACAGCCAGCTAGCTATTGATTGCACCAAATACAGAAAGCAGCAACCTCTTTAACAAAGCAGGCATTTCCATAAGAGAAGCAGAATGAGTGTTACTCCAAGGTTGGTGTTTCTGTAAAGAACAGGGCTGTGCGTCAGGCAATCTAACCTGGAATTTTATAAGATTAGCTGTAGTTGACAGACCAATGAGGAAGAAGTCATTATAATCAGACTACACCTGCAAAGACTGAATGTTGTAAGTTTTTTCAGCGAAGACTGTGACGATACCTATGCATTTTAATGAATGGCGATCAATAAAGTATCTGCGTTCTCTCAGGATGCTGTGCTGGCTATCTGAAACAGGTGTATTAGAATACTTGTTCAACTATAACAAGTACAAGGAACAGATTACAGTATGAAAATAAGTAATAAATAGGCAGTAGATGTGTAGACGTTCAGAGCAAGAAAACAAATGACATTGAAACCCTGCATTTGTGTTAATATGAGACTGTAAGCTCATCATGTCTGCCAGGCACCAGAGTAACACGATGCCCATTTCTCCTGCCGCACTTGCTGCTACATCTCCCTCACAGGGAATATAAGCAGAGGCATAGCAACAGCACTGGCAGGGCAGTTGATTGCGGATCCCCGAGCTGGCGGGGGCCCCAAGGGCAGCCCATTACATGGTACACTGGAACAACAAATCTGCTTAATTTGCTATATTATCTGTTTTTCACAAAAGTGAAAGTAAAGGACATGTGTTTAGTGAATTCTGCTTGTTGATATTATTAATTTAACTTCACACTAACATGACGGTAATAAAGGTTACCCTGTTAGGGGAAGGTGTATGCGAGGGCCCTGTGGAGATTTTTGGCCCAGGAGCCTAGAATGGCGGCTGAACATGAATAATCCTCCGTCCGATTCTCTTCAGGAGTGACTGGTGTGGGGGGGCTGCATGCTCACTAAGCCTCCTATCTGTTGATTTCCAGGGAGCAGGGGAGGAGCCTCCATTATACAGGACAGAAAGTCCGCTAGACCACAGACATACCGCCATGAACGGGAAATGTGCCTGGGGTCCGAGCGAAACCGGCCTTCAGCCGCAACACTCCATACTGAAAGCAGACCTTCTTTCCTCCCAGGGACAATTCGGAGCCTGTCCCAAAATTCCACAAAAGTGCCTGAGAAGCAGTTTTCCGTGTGGGAGGAGAACAGATTTCTCTGAGCAACACGGATAATGCATTTCCACAAAGACAAACACCAGATGTGTGAAAGCAGCAGGCTAATTCTGACATGTAACACTGAACACATACCATACATTCAGGATTAAGTGCTGGTGATTTAGAAATTAAAGCACTTCAGAGTTATTTTTCTAAATTAGTTTGCTAGTCTGAAGCATGTACAGGCTGATGAAACCAATATATATATATATACACACACATATATATATATATATATACATATATATATATAATTTTTAAATTTTGATAAAGATCTTGTTCTATAGTCCCTGCTGAGGAAAAGGCATACCTGAGGTTAATTTACTTTTCTTCCCAGGAAAATGAGTCATAGGGCACAGCTTTGGAGGTGAATGCTCTTTTATCCATTTCTGAAAATAAAGCATATTTTTGAAATGTTCGAAAGCGCAGTATATTGCATTTCACTGATCCCTTCCTGTTCTCTATCAAACCTTCAGACAGATAACACCGACATGAGGCTGTGTATATCTTCTTGCAAGGCAGAACATGTTTTACAGCTAGACATGCTGACCTTTCACAGTTTAGGGTACCAGGGAAGTCGTAAGGGATTTCCAGTCATTTCCTTGTTTAATTATTCAGCTCTGTTAATTAGTTCAGCTTCACTCTCCAGTATGATTTGCCACACACTGACTAACACTAGACAGCACATGGACCAGTGTAGCTTTTTATGACATTTTGAACATTGTTATGTACTGGGCACGATAGCGAGTTACAGTTATATGCTGAATATGCTCCATCATCCTGCCGGAAAAGGGGCTTCAGCGCGCTGGGAAGAGGTCCAGCCCCACTAATCAAAATAAGAAAACCACCGGCTCTCAGAAGGAGCAGAGAAATTGCATGTCTGAGCTGTATTTCTTACAAAGCACTTACATTGTGAACCAGTGGCAGGTGAACTGGTGACTTCTTCCGTAAACTTTGAAATCCTGCCTCATATTTGGTCATAACTCAGTAAAGACATTGATGTCATGTCATCCATGTGTGAGAATGTCAAAGGCTCATATCTTGAGTAAGCGTCTGCAGACCTGCCCAATTTTGGGACCATTTGTGTGCAGACTAGCCCTCTTCGCATGGTCCTACATCTCCAAGACTCTGAGGATGACGTCCCAGGGTTTCTCACAGAGGTATCTCAGGGGGCTCTTGGTTGGCTCCTGCCTGAAGAGTTCTACCCTTGGGAGCCTGTATTCTTCCATCCCATGTGACGTCTCTGGTACCGTTTCACACAAGTGGGTATAGAAGAGATCATGGGTCACACAGGCACCCCACAGCCCTGCCAGCAAAGCAGAACCCACAGAAGCTTCTTCTATGACAGAGATCTGTGTGTCTCGCTCCATGGGGGGGTACAGCCATCCCCCCCACCACCCCCAAACACACACACATCACATATTAAAAAAATGCAGTGAATCGTCTTTGACAAGCAATAGCTCTCTCAGAGCTGTGGCAGATATCAGGCCATGGCCTTAAAACGCCAATCAGCAAGATGAGTGCCATTATTTTTTATTTGTATTATTTTAACATATATCCATTAGTAACACAGGCTCAGGATCTGCTGGACACTCTGTTAATGTCTCCAGTGAAATGCTGATGCAGTTTAGTTCTGAAGGAAACATGCAGGGGTGGGGAGGGTAGCGAGGTGAGGAGGTGTCTTTGGTTTCCCCTTTTAATCTGCAGCCTCCACAGGATCAGCGTGATTCTCCAGGCGTCACTGCATGCTCACCTGCAGATGCTGCCGACTGCCCCGGAATAGCACATTTATTTTAAGTGCACTACGATCACTTGGACTGATGCACCTGTGTGTGCCTTGCTGTATGTGCCTTGGTGTGTGTGCTCGTCCTGCAGGGCTACATGCCCATGGCAGAGGGAAATGCACAGTCAGCATTATGCACTGTGAGTCGAGAGCAAGACAGCTCATCTGAATAATAAATCACTCTTGTTCTTTACCAAGCAAAGCACAGAGAAAGCAACCGACTCATCAGTTTGTATGATATTTATCAAACGGCGCTCGGACAGCCTCATGTATTCCTAGTCTTGGCTGGGCCTACAGCGAGGTTTACACTGGAGCTGGAAGATTTCCTGGAGGTGCTTCAACCCCACGTAGGTGGAGGGAAGAGGGGGTGGAGGCCCCCACACGGGCCAGCAGCTTGAGAGTGGAGGGGTGTGGGCTCGAAGGGGTGCTGTAAGGAGTCTGTAAAGAGGAGCAGCCACTGAGTGAAGAAGGTGGATCATTCATTCATCTCCCACAAAAAATATTATAAATGTTATTAATGTAAAAATATTAAATCCTAACATTCCTGTCAAAGTACCCTGTGACTACATCTAACTACCAGTGTACATTCCTCACCATCTTACCTAATGATCTCTTATTTCCAGTACTTCAGATCTTCCAGACGGGACTCCCAGTCCTTCCTCCCAGCTCATGGGCTGATGGCCGCTGTGGTTGATTCAGCAGAAGCGCTGTGTGCTGGAAAGGGCTTTGTCTCATATTACAATTAAATTTACAAATGTAATGCAAACATAATTAATCCCTGTGCGGAAAATCCCTTTCTGCTTTCACACATGGGTCAGCCAACCTGCATCTGGGGGTTAAGGGCCCTCAAAAATGTGACCGTTCTACCACAGCCAGGGCTTGAACTGACAACCTTCTGATGACAGATACAGAGGTTTAGCCTGCTGAGCCATTAGCTGGCCCAGGGGCCACATAAGGCACAAGGCTGGGTTCCACCATGGATGAGATGTTAGTCTATTACAGGATACACTGCACTACAGCCAAGTTTAATGACATACGTTTAGGCTACTTTATATCTTAGAGTGTGAGAGAAGCCCTCAGCCCTGAATGTGTGAGGCTGCAGTGTTGCCTACCTCACCACATTCCGGGAGCATATCACCAGTACACCACCGGAATAGCACCAGTATACCTCACAAACACGGAATATACTTTGAAATTTGTAAACCTGTATGTGATACATTTCCAAGCTATGTGCAAAAACTACATTCTAAAATGAAGGTTCAGAGTCAGAGCTACATTTTCTTTGAAATGTATTAAACGTTTCTGTCACTGGTTTTAAATGATGCCTTCACCCACCACAGTGAGCCTCCGGGGCAGGGGGGGCAGCTGACGTGATGCTGGGGGTGCCACACGGGATGAGAGCACAGCATCCCCCAAGGGCTCTAAGCAGGAGCCTGATGGCTAACGAGAGCCTCCCGACCTCTCCAGAAGGGTCTGAGAAATGCTGGGAAGACATCCTCAGAGCACGGAAACGGGGGACAACTGCATCCTCAGAGCATGGAAATGGGGGACAGCTGCAGGAGTAACCCGAAGCCCATGCGATAAATCAGGAAGGACTGAAATCCAGAAGCTGCGCCTTTCTTTGGTGGAAAGTATTTTTCAGTCGTTGGAGCAGACCAATGATGATGAACCTTCCCCCTCTTCCTCCTCCTCCTCCTCTCCCTCATCTTTCCCCTCCTCCTCCTCTCCCTCATCTTTCCCCTCCTCTCCCCCTCTCCCTCGTCACAGGCACGGCCACAATACAAAATGCAGCTTGAGGTCAGAGTGCAGTCCAGAGGGGTGCGGCCTCATCATTCATCAGGGCATAGAGTGAACACTGACAGCGAGAACTACCTCCATCTGAAGGCAGTGGGTGTGGCTCTCCCTGGGGCTGCACAGAGCATACTCACACCGAGGTAAGGAAGAGAGAAGGAGCAAGTGGCTCTGTGAAGCCCAGGGTCAGAGCTGCCCAGGCCGGCATGCCCCCCCCCCAGCACAGTACTCAGTATCGCTTTAATAGCCTGTATGACAGGCAGACGCAGTGGCTGGAGGGTGGCACTCGCTGTCATGGCTGTGGGAGTCCAATTCTCCCCTGGACTATCCTGTATGACTCCTGCATGTAGCTCTGTGTTCACTGGAGCTCTCTATGGTGTAGCTGTGTTTAGGGAGTCTCACTGAGTCCCTCTGCTGGATGCGGGAAGGTGGAAAATGGATGGATATTTAACTACAGTTGGCAAATATTACATATAATATATAACAAAACATTTGTTGCAAAAAGAATCGCATTAAGTGTCCATTAAAAATATACATTTTGTATTTGAAAATTTGAGCAACAAATGGGGAGGTGCTGAATGACAGCTGTGCTTTTAACTCCTTCAAAACAGACAACTTATGGCATCTTAAAAAGCCGTATATATATGTATATCCGCCGTGGCGAGAGCTCTGCTTTACACATCTCCCAAGTTCAATGGATAAATGTCATGCTTGGGAGAAACACCAATTTAAATCCAGTTATTTCGAACATTAGTCACTGGCAGAGTTAGGCATTGCATATAACTATACTCTGTCATACGTGAAACATTTAAAGACCGATGAAAGGGAAGGGGGGCGGAGCCCAAGCTTCGTCATGTTAAAGCTGTGTCGTCATGTTAAAGCTGTGTACAGAGCCGAGTGCAACGGTAACCGGAATGAAAGTGAAGGAGCAGAAACTGCCTGAGAAATGGCTGTTCACCAGGATTTATATGGTGGAATAAGACCATTACTATGCAAAGCAAACGCACATAGATACATAACGGAATGCAGGAAGCACAAAAGCCAAGCCCCAGAGTAACGGGGGAAAGCGACATGGTCTGATGAGTCAGTCCTTCAACCTCCCTACATCTGGACAGGTTTATATTTGCAGAAAACCAAAACTGGCTTCAGCCCACAAGTTCTAGCCATCTCTTGGGAGGCATTAGGTCAGATGATACCTCTGCATGTTTGAATAACAGTCAAGGAATATATAGCCATTTGACAAGACCAGGTGCACCATATTACACAAACATGGTTTCCACATGATGCCCCAGTGCTACACAATACCGAGAGTGGCTTCATGGACTCCAGGATGAGGTATGGTGCCTTCCATGGGCTCCACCATCACCTAATACATACATCACTGAACCTTTATGGTATATTCAAAAAAAGAAAAAGTGTGAAGTAGATTTCAACCTCCTTAATTCCCAAAGAAACAGAAGCTTTTCTTCCAGAAAAACAATCCAACATCCCACTGCACACAGGTCAGGCGTGTATGACAACACTCCAAGGACTGAAGCTGTTATGAAGACAAAGAATGGCCTCATTAATAGATCCTTGATATTAATATAATATTAGTTTCCATTATTTTGGCCACTACATGCAAGTGTGTTAACACAACCATTAACCCAATTAATGATCTGTAATTTGCTGGACTCTAGTGCCAGCTGGTGGGTAGCAGACAACCAAGTTAAACTAAAGACAGCAAAGGTGGCTGGGAGGTGCACTGATACCACTGGTAATGGTGATTCATCGCACAGTTAATGTCCCCAATTTTTCTGACAGAGGTGGATAGTTCAGGTCCAGGAAGGAAAATTCCAGACCAAGATTTTGTTGTTTCAACCATACAGTTGAGTATAAAGGTCACAATCACAGAGTACTCAGCTGGTGGGTTAAAACACAAACTTGGTCTGGAATTTTACTTTCCAGACCTAAACTACACATCTCTGACCATTACCTTTCTCAGGTTTGCAATGGCAAAATTGTCACTGATTTCAACGTGCAAAGTAACGTCATTTATATAGGAAAAAGCTCAGCAATAAAGGTAGAAATAGTCTGATCTACTGTGCTTCAGTTCTGAACAAAATGACTCCATCTGTGCATCTTGCAGTCACTTAAGTCAGGGTGACGGGAGGCCAGTATGTCGCAGAAAACGATTCCATGAACGCAAATACAGAACAGTGCGCTGGTTATGGTGTGCCCCGCTTCCCAGGATTGGGCCTAGAAAACCTTTTCCACAGCTCCAGTGTTTATACAGAAGGAATGAGCCATTTCTAACTAAGGCTACATTTTCATGGAAACCTTACTAGTGAGCCAGAGTGTAATCCCATAGGTGATTCACTCTTAAGTAGAGGCAGATTAACATTAAGACAGTAACTTCAGAAATCCTCCACGCAAACAGTATAAGCAAGACAGGACCTGAAAGTGTGTTTGGCCGAATCGGATGAACTTTGGTGCCGGTTTACCCTCCCCTGCTACAGGACCACACACACTACTAACTTCCAGCTGCGGGACGTGCCTGTACCTGTAACCCATCCGTGGCTGCAGTTTGCTGTGAGAACCCTGCAAAACACTTAATATCAAATGGCGTGGATGTCACGCAGTATCAGTCAGATCAGTGCCTGGAAAACTCTGTACATATGCAACAAACACCCTTATGCTACTGCAACCCAGAAAAATGCAGGCAAAAATAGAGAGAAAGAAAAACAAACATTTCCTCCATGTAAAATGCACTCACATAGGAGTTTAGTACTTAAAGAAATGAGGCGGGACTCATGGTCCGTTTCATTCATGTATACTTGAATATACATGACAACCCTAATTATACAAGTGCGTCCATGCTTTTGTGAAAAACATCCCATCTCCCTCAGCGGCATCAGACAAGGCTGCAGTGACGGATGCTCCGGCCACTATCGGTAGGTAACACAACTATGACACTCAAACCAGGCCGACCAGAGATAACAGCCACATTCGCGTGACTCACCAAGCCAGAAGCAGCCAGCCAACACCTCCACTGAAGGGGAACCTGTCAGTTCTAAAAGAAAGATTCCGAAACAGCTTCAAACAATTAGTGAAAAATTGGGCCCCACGCTGCATCGTTTACTAGCATGCCGCAGCCCCTTTTAATCCATGATCCAATTATCAGCCTGCGACTGTTACGCCTGTAGCTCTGAGCATATACACATGCACAGGAAAGCTCAAAAGGCAATTTCCTGAATTCAAACCACAGCAGTCAACTAAAGACGGTCTAATCCGTCTCATTGAAAGCAGGGACATAAATAAGAGTGTAAAGATTTTAAAGCGTTTTTGCAACTACATGGGATGCAAAAACTTTTGAAAGCCACAACCAACTAACACTTTTCATATTAACAGGGATGCTGGTGATGCAGCTAGATGTTGCTGGTCTCACCAGCACGAGACGCAGTTTGATATACGTTTCAGGTGAGTCATCTGCTTCCGCAGCTATCTCTGGGTGGTTTCTATGAAATGGTGTGGACCATAGCTGCATTTTGGGCGTTGACCTTGATGGTCACACCCTTGATGTAGGTGGATTTTTTTAATAATTGTTTCTAAACAAAGTAAGCAGTCACCGTTTAGCTCCACCTTTTGTGAGTGAAACTTGGGCATCATTTCCTGACTGCAGTTTATTTGACAAGGCCACTACCTTTAAATGTACTGCGTTGATTTTAAAGGATAAGCTCTGAATTACCTTTCACATGAGTTTTCTGGAAGCTTAAATTAGTGAACACAAGCTACCTTAATCAGGCTTTTCCTTCTAGCAGAAAGAAGCCTTTCCATCCGAAGCCACAGATCCTTACCCCTAAGATTAAACCTGAGAGAAAAAAGCATTTGCTTGATAAGATGCCTGTCTGCCAGCTTCATGCTTTCTTTTTATTGATAATTTTATAACAAATTCACAGAAATGGCAAATGAATAACATTTCCATTCCTTGTATTGACAATACTCTAGTACCAAAAAAGTCATCAGAAATCCTTCAGTAAATTTCTGGCCATATACTGTACCAATATTTAAACTATGCATACTGCATGAAATAACCAGACAAATACCATCACACATACCTGAAATTTGCTCTGGTGTGCCAGACTCCAAACAATCAAGCCTACACTGATATGTTATTTATATGACTGTGGATTATTCCAATGCTACAACGTTGTCAATGGTCTCCAGAGGTGATGTATTGTTATATAAAATACTTTATTTTCGTATTAATGTCATACAAAATTATGCTACATTGTTATATTCTCCGACTGATGCTAAAGGAACACTACCCTGATCCGAGCAAAAAAAAAAAAAGGAAAAGATACTAGATAATGAGAAGACATCAGGTGACACGGCTTAGAATCCTTCATTTTTTTAAATGAATTTAAAATGACTGAGGAATTTACAATGGAAACCAATCTCAAACTGAAGCAATTATCTGTACTTTGTACAAGTGACAGTGTACCTTAGTTCAGTGGCAACCAGCACACTACCCCTTCTTAAAGAAACACATGTCCATTTCACTAACCCCACCTAAGACTGTAAGCATTCGGAACCTTCTCTCTGCACATGATGCTAATGTGATAATGTGGGGACTGAGGGGAAAAAAAAATCTAGAACCAGATGTTCCTATTTCCTCCACGCCCCCCCCCATAACACACACACTAGACCGAGCCAAAATTGTCATTTGGTGGGGGAGGGGGTATTTATGAATTTAAGTACAATAATTAAGTAAAATGTGACAAATGAACAACAAATAAAACATAAAAGCCTGGCAATTTTTTTAAAGAAATAATAAAATAAATGTTTATGTCCATTATAAAGAAAAATAAGAGAATCAACTATTCTTCTGAGAAGTCATGTTATTTATTAGCTGACTGTTAACTTCTCATTTTTTGCAACAGTCACAGCGATTAAGATTTATAATTTGATGTTAGCCAAGTTAGCCCCTCGTATAGTCCGTCACCTGTGGTCGCACAGGAGGGCTGCACATACCAATTCCTATCTCTGATGCGGGTTAAGCCCAGTTTCTCTTGTATCTCGTGCGGCTTCATGGCATCCGGCAGGTCTTGCTTATTGGCAAAAATCAAGATGATGGCGTCCCTCATCTCCCGGTCATTAATGATGCGGTGCAGCTCCTGTCTGGCCTCGTCTATCCGATCTCTATCGGCGCAATCCACCACGAAGATCAGCCCCTGCGTCCCCGTGTAGTAGTGCCGCCACAGGGGCCGGATCTTGTCCTGGCCGCCGACATCCCACACGTTGAACTTGACATTCTTGTAGGTGACGGTCTCCACGTTGAAGCCGACAGTGGGGATGGTTGTGACGGACTGGCCCAGCTTCAGTTTGTAAAGGATCGTGGTCTTTCCTGCGGCATCCAGTCCCAGCATTAATATCCTCATCTCCTTATTGCCAAATATCTTGGAAAGCATTTTCCCCATTTTGTAAACTTTGCATAAACATACAGGTACTCAGAAAAACTACTTCTGGGCGGTATATGCCTCTGGCGATTTTATGTAATTGTTAAACGTCTGTTTTAACGATCTGCAAGAAACCTGTAAACCAGGGAGGTCTGAGCGAAACGCGGCGCTTCGAAGACGGGTGATGCCGCGGGATTTAAGTTTTGCTTGAGGTATTCGGGAAATGATGGGCTGGTGTCTTCGCTTAAAATTCCTGAAAAAGGTTTAAAACGATGAGACAGACACCCTGCACCGGCGTTCGCTCGTTCTGACATGGAGGACTCCGCCAGCGAAAGCCGGACTTCTCACATCCACACCTGCGGCGGCGGCGGACCACATTCACGGCTTTGTATCGGACTTTCCAAACGTCTCCCGCATTAAAGCACAGATACCGAACTTCGGGAAGCGCATCGACGACGTACTGAACGTTAAAAAAAGTCAATTTCCCAAAAAGAAATAACCGGTAAGACTGAAAAGGTGAAGCGTTTGGGTGAGGCCCTCGGAGCCTGCAGCAGTTCCGACTTCCTCCGGGTCCGGCGAGGTCCTGCCTTCGGCTCGATTCCGATCGGCGAATAACCGCCGAGCGCCGTGATTTCCAGATGCTCCTCGATTAAGCTTCAAAGCTGAAATAAGAGTCCCGCCGCTGGGAACGGAGGCGCCCGGACCGCGGTAACTCCAAATGTCATTGATTCATCCGAGGGCTACCTCTTCTCTCCTCCCTGTAACACAGGAGCGGATCACAAAAGGGAGGGGGCAGGAACTACTTTAAAAAGATCCATCTGCCCTTCCGTCAGAATAATACGCTCATCATGGCGATTTTCAGCGCGCATTACTCATTTTCCCGATCCCCAGGCGGATTTTTCCCGATACCTGCGACCACAGCAGCCCCGCGCTCCCCGCTGGATCCTCCCCGCCTCTCGCGCTGCTCTCGGGCGCGCGGCGCTTCCCCGGTTCACCGGAAAAGGCGCGCGCCTCCGTCGGCCGCCACTTCCTCTCAGCGCCTTGCGCAGGGCTCGTCCAGTCAGCATGCGCGCGCACGGGCGCCTCGCTTTGGCATCGGTGTACGCGCATGCTCGCGGATCCCCAGGCTGCACCGGGACCGGAAACTCCGCCCTCTTCGCGCGTAGTAGACGAACCCACCCTTACGGATCGCCGTAAAATTGCAGTTACTGCGCAGTTACCGCGCACTTATAACATATCGGGCTGTGGATAGGAGGGTCTTCAACTGGAAGCCACTTGGCCCCCAAGAAACTTTTTGTTGCTAATTACACATTAACCAAATACAGAATGGCGGACAATAGACGCGATATTGCAATACTATATTTTCTAATTATTTTCAAAGCTCTTAAACGGAGCTTTTGTGAGTTTGTAAATTGACTTGACTGTGGAGTCAACCATCCACTTTTGGACATGGTTAAATAGTGCATCGTTTAGTATGCGATGACGGGAGTTTGATGTAATGCCGTTATTAAAGCGAAATATATATTCGTTTGTTAATATTCAATAGAATCGATGTAGCTTTTTAAATGTATGATGTATGATTGCGTGTATATGCCCTGCGATAGACTGGCATTTTACGCAAGAATACCCTAGTTTTGTGCCCTATGCTGTCTGATATTGGCTCCACATTGCCCCCAATGTACTTATCAGGATGAGTACTGAGTACTCAGAGACTTAATATCAGACCAACTTATATTTTTCCAAAACATTCTTTCTTGGATTGTCTGATTTCCAGTCAAATAAATGGGGATCTGTTACGTTAACCTCTGCCCACTACATAAAGGCACATAGCACAGTTATTATATTCTGCGTAATGTAAAATGAAATATAAATTTACTGTTTAATAGCAACAGCCAGTTCCACGACAGCACTGACCCTGGACACACTGGAGGCAGAGCAGAGAAGAGGATGTTAGCAAAACTGGAAAGTATTATGAACAATTCTGCCGATTTGCTCCAGGGGACGCTATCCTAGAGCTCATTTAGCCACCAGCTCATTCCAAAACAGTGTGCTAGGAGGCCCTACTGGGGGGTACATCCTGCCTGCTGCCATCAGACACCATAGTGGCCCCTTGCAATGCGTCACCCCCCCACCCCCAGCCATACCACATCAGGAAGCAGACCGTCTCTGAAACAGGCAACATTCAGCGCTGTCTGCTTTTCTTAATGCACATAATGCATCATTTATATATATATATATATATATATATATATTTTTTTCAGGATGTTATGTTTGTGTGCTGGTTTTTAAGCTTATTTGAACTGATTACCTATCTGCACTTGCTGTTGTTTGCAAAAGAATTTACCCCTGGGATCAATAAAGTTCATCTTATCCTGTCTTAATCAAATTTAATGACAGAGAATGTTCATTTTTCTAAGAACTGGGGTTTGGTGTGATTTGAATTGGTCCATTTAATGCTTGAAAATCATGAATCTGTAGAATACTTTCTCTCAGAATGTTATGATACCAATAATTTTTGAAAATTACATTTGTAAAACAGCGACCTTAGCTGGAATAATAGCTTTCTGATTCTAAGCAGGCGGAATGGGCTCATTCAGTGCGGTTTCTTATAAGCACAGCAGACGATGATAGCTGTATTCTAACTGATAAAAGAAAAGTCCTGACTGTAACAGATGAACAATTTCCTGCAAATGATCAAATAGATATATGGATTAAACAATACAACTGACTTACATGTAAAAGAGCTTCTGCACCCATTGTACTTAATTGCTGATCTCTCGGAACAAAATCTGGCAAATGAGCCTTTTCAGTGGAAAAAGATGTTTCCTATGGCGCTTCCAGGATCAGTATTACCGCTCGCGGCTTGACGGGCTCTTCTGTCCTGTTCGCACCGTTACTGAGCTCTATTGAAATGTTATTTGCAAGTCATAGTATATAACGACTAATCGTCTTTACCGTTTGAGCTAAAAAGTGTAGAACGGCGAAAAGAAGTTTTATTAGAATAGTAAAATGTAAGCCAAACTTTGTATTTTACAACCAGTCTTCATTCCAGTCTTTTATGATAATTAAAGATAGTGTTTTTTTAACTATAGCGACGTTACTCATTGCAAACCATCCGTGCTCTCAGACCCGCCCTTTGCCACATGTGTAATATAGCGCAAGCGTGCAAACTTTGACCCTTCGGCGAGTTGTTGGGAATTAAATGAATATCAGTGCTTCGTAAGTTAGATTGTACTTAGGTTTCGTGCCGTGCTTATTGTAGTCAAATTAAATTTAGATGGATGGTTTTGGTAAGTTTAATGCAAACTGATACATCATGCGATAATTCAAACGTGATTTCTAAGTAGCCGGATCGGTTATTTAGTTGTATTTATGGTGTTGGTGTCGCGGTTTATTATGCGGTTTGGAGGTAATCGGATTATTGGTTATACTGCTGCTGTCAGGGTGCCTTGTGACGCGACCTCAGAGTTATAGAAACCCCAAAGTGCCGATATTAATTGCCGCGACTTTGTAGGCAGTTTCAGGAGTTTTTGAATTATCTTTTAGTTGTTTTAAAAAAGTGCTGCTTAAATTAATGCATATCAATTAACATCACCTTTCTCTGCTTAAAGATGTGTATTTAGTGCAGGCTTTAATGCATGAGGATACTGTAATGTTGGTAATGCAGGGCCTGTGGCATTTTCCCTCCCCAGACA
>JAAGVU020000039.1:474030-485099 GCA_011763525.2 Mormyrus iriodes
AATATCCCAGAAGTTTAACTGACTTGATGCTATACTCTGATTAAAAAGTGTCCCTTTAATTTTTTTGAGCAGTGTATTTTGCATAAGTTCAAGTACACATACCGTTTAGTATATTAGTTTGAAAACAAATTACTGTCCATTGCCTCATCACAATTATTAATATTAGAGCTTTTGAGACAAAAATTAATATTCATTTCACATTGTAAATCCAACTATTCATCTTCCCTTGATTGATTATCCAGTACAGGATCTTGTTTAGCCTTGAGACTTTAACAATGTATAGCTACATAAAAATGGCCCATATATATCTGTCATGATACTAGTAATATCTAGGAAAATGGAGGTTTGGGGTTGGGCTGGAAACATGTTTTTTTTCCACTTTTAAAGCAATGTTTTTATGGACAAATTAGTGACATCATTTGAGTGACGGCTTTACAGTTAAACTGTTAAAATAGTTCCTGTAACTGGCATTTTGACTAATCTGCCTAGAGGTGAAACGTCAGTTCATAATGGCACGTGGGCCAGATATTCTAGCTCGTTTTTTTTAAGCACTTCACAGATATGGAGCCAATTTCATGCCACCTTGAAATGCAAACACGGCTTTGGCATGCGGGGGAAAACAATCGACTCGACGTGTTGTTTTAGAAACTGTGCCACGTGCGAATGCACGAAATCAACCCCATTATCATGTCCTTCCACGAGCAAACCAATCGAAAGTGAACACACAACAAAACACATGCACTTACATTTATTCGTCAATAGAGGACAGTGTGTCCTCATAATGACAAAAATTTCTAAAGCAGAAAATCTTAAAACCTACAGCTGAAATATTGAAGGTCTGTTGTTATGTAATGTTTTGTCTTATCATTTGGATCGTATTTCGTATTTGTCTTTCTCGTAATAATGCTGCCTGCATTTTCTTCAGGATGCCTTGAAGTCATGTATATCTCCTGTTTCTGAATTTTGGAAATATACTTCTGTGCAAAAGACTTAGGCTTCTGAGAACAGTTTAACGCTATTTATCTGGGTAATAAGCGAATATTACTGCTCAGAAAAAATAACAAAATATATACAAAAGAACAATGAAAAATAACAGGAATTTATTCCGTTGTCCAATAAGTTACGGTTATTTTGTTGGATGGCCAGATGGACACTGCTTCAGTTCCCAAACCTCTCCTCAGGGGCACCCCAGCCACCTACTTAATCACTTAAGTTAATTAATTGAATTACATAATTATCATAGGTAGCTACTGTATATGTTTTTTTATCAGCCAAACAGGCTTCTTAAATTTTATTCCAAAATAATGTAACTATCAGTGATGGAATGTGAGTTATCTTATAAACTTTTCACTGCCTCCAAGGACATAAAACGTACAGAAAATTAAAATGTATAAAGGCAGAGCTCAATCAAAAATCTCCTTTCTCTAAATACAAATCATATCCTGTTTTATAACCATGTTGTAAATATCTGTGACCAGCAGATGGGCAAGGTAGCATTATCGGGGGAGTCTCAAGCAGTAAGGCACCCCCCCCCCCGGCTGACCTCCATGTCTGGTGACTGTGAGTCATCTTCAGCGGATTCCGCTGCTAGTGACTCAGCTTCGGCAGATTAAATCAGACCGCAGCCCTTTTCTCTGGAGATCAGCTCTTTCTGAGGGTTACTACAGTTTCACTGCATTCATTGGATTAGTAAGTACATTTTGAATTCATATTTAACTCACAAGCGCACACATTTATATGTTCTATACTATTGATTTCCCTCATTTGATACATAGTGATCATTCGGGATGTAAAATCCTGAAGACCGCATATAATAGTTATGTAGATTGTGACTAGATCTTGGGAATATCTTTTCAAATTTTGACAAGCCTAAGAATGCTGGAATGTATGGAGCTCTCTTAGTGGGTGCCCTTGTTTGTTGGTGTGTGTGGTTTGTGGCACCCACCACCCACGTTAACAGGGGCATCTGTCACACGCGAGGGGATGATTTTGAATCTCTTATTTTCCAAGGCACCTTTGAAACTTTTTGCTAGACAGCTGCCGCACGGTCCTTCATCTGTCACCATAGCAACGGCCTTCAGGATTCTCACTTCCCTCAGTGTCTCTGACTTCAGAGGCAGCCTTGATTCTCTTCGTGGGAGCAGCACTAACTGCCAAATAAAGCCACAGTAGTTGCTAAAGGCCCTTATTCTTTCATTTGGGGAGCTGCTTCATCCTCCTAATATAGTGTAATCATCTCTCCAGTGCCTGCTTTCTCGTAATTACCTGACATTTACTGTGCACACACTTTTGTAGTTCTGGGAACCGCATTAACGTAAATCTAACTTTGGAATAACTATACACGGTCCTCCTTGCCATATTGTGAGCAAAATAAGTATTTACTTCTGTTTAGTCAGCAAGCAGTTTATTTTTTAGGGTCTGCCTAGAGATTTTTTTTCCTGCCCGAGTGATATTGCATTAATATTGTACCAGAGAAAAATCTTGGTCTTTGTGGTTTAAGACAAAGTAGTGTTCTACTAGACCGGTGACAGTTAGAATGTGCCTAGTCCCTCCGGCACACTAATGATTTTTATCTCCCAGATACAGAGCTATAATGAATGACTGTAAAGAAGTACTGCCAGTTTGTGGCTAGACACTTTTTTTGCCTAGTAAGGATGAATTAATTAATGTGATTTTTTTCATTATAACTCTGGGGTGAAATGCATAGTAAAGTTGTGAATATCCTGGAATTATGAATGAATTGGCTTTTGATGATTCTGATGATTGAATCTGGAATTTCTGAACAGCCTAAGCCTTGTTTACACTTTGTCGATTTTTTTGTATTTTTCAGCTAAAAGCCCTGATTGTTATATGTTTGCATTTTGCCATTTTTGCTTTATTTCCTACGCCGCAGCGTGAAACACAGGAAGGCCCACGGAAAGCTCAGTGATGTTGCAGTGAGTTGCATCACTCTCTGACTTCTGCGAAAGCAGACATGATTAGTCAGAGCCTGGCTTCTATACAGGCAGACATTCACCATTGGATGCTATTTTATGTTGAGCTATGGCAAGCTGTGTGCTCTCAGTCAGCCTGGCTGCAGGTTCTACCAGCAAAGATCCAGGATAAATGTCCCACAAGCCAATCAAATATCTGCAGCCCTGCAGAGGGAGAATGAAGAAAACAGATGTATGTCTGCCCTGCCTCTGGTCCAAGAACATATGGACCATGGAGGTTTTAGACAGGTTATATGTATATATATATATGTAGAAATGAATTTGTTTATATACACAACAGAACTTTTCTGGCTAATTGTCGGTTAAGTTGCAGGTCAGTCTTTATTTATGCATTTTTTTCCACTTGACTTTACAAAATCAAAACTCGCAGAATAATAAAATTGGTAACGCTTTACTTGATGAAGCACAAATACTTAGTAATAACTCAATTACTACTGAAGTACAAATTATGAACAAATCCTGAACAAATATAGTTGCTACTTGAGATAAAAGATGTCACGATTCATTAATGACGAACAAACATGAGTTCAGTATTTTACTTGTGTTATTCGGGACTTGATCCTTCAGTAGTTCACAAAGGTTTACAGACTTAACAGACATGGTAACAAATATAGTAACTACTTGAGATAAAATATGCATCACAATTCATTAATGATGAATTAACAGGAGATCAGTATGTAACTAAGACTTAGTTTGCGGTTAATTAATATATAAGTAATAGTATAATACTATATTATTTGTGCCCCGTCAAGTAAAGCATTACCATAAAGTTCATTAAAAACAGCAAGAGCTTCTTCAATCTAGTGGCATTTCACTACGCTTTGATGATTTACAATTACACTATGTTCAAAGTCCTGATCACTTTCTGCCTTCACCCTGGTCATAATACAAAATCCAGTGGGAGTCTGTCTGTACGCATGTCTGAGGGACTGCAGGAAGGTGATGCACATATTTTATATTTCTTCTCCACTATCAACTGTATCCCTGAAAATGCATCTCTGATCAAGTACACACTGAGTGATCCTGTTTTCTGAATGCTGGGGGGGACAACCTGTGTTATTGTAACATGTTCAGCAAACGAATTAATGATTTCAGAGGGTCTGTAAATGTACTGTGTGCCATCACTCTTTATTAGTAAATAAACACTGTAAAAATGTATAAACATGCTGAGAAAAGTCAACATAAACAGTGCTAGATGTTCCAAAGGGGTATGGGGTGAAACCTGAGGTAGAGTGGGGTTAGGGGAGGTGGGCTTCAGGTCCAACAAAAGAGCATCAAAACAGCCGCACATACACATCGTGCTAGTGTACAAAATCACAACAGTTATTTCATTATACAACAGCAGAATGTGCTTCTCTGCTGTCTGAGTACCTTGTGCGGCCTATGTCTGCCCCTGACTGCCTCGCTAAATGCACACTGTGGGGAAAAAAGCACTCAGAAATGTTATTATTTATTAGATGGCTAACAAATAGATCTCTCAAAGCCATTAAAAAACAAATCTCATGAGGTGGTCATTTATTGTTAGAAAATGAATGGTGGAATCCTCTATTTTCAATCATTTGATATTAGAGTGTAAGTACATATAAGATCATTCTACAGAGAATAACCTGAAACAGTCTGTCATCCCAGACTAACCAGGCTGCAAACATTTCCTTACAGGGACCTTTGACATTTCGGCAAAACTGGTCCTTTCAGGTCCTATGTAGATCCAAGGCCACTGATGCACATTTTAACATCAAATAAATCCATCTTTAGGTCATATGTAAAGATGCAAAATAATAACAATAACTGAACATAGAGAATAATATTTAATTTTCTTACACTCAGCTTCAAATCAAGTAAATAAATAAGTTTACTTTATGGCGATAAAGACCAAGGTGAAGAATTTGAATGATTTGTAGTCATACCAGACAGTGTATTGTAGCTCATTTACCATCACCATAGTTACAGAGGTGCACCTATGTGTATTGCTTTTGAAATGAATAGGTAAGTATAGATTTGCCATACCCAATATTTTAAAATGACCCGGGTCACTATAACATAATTAAAATCAGAATAGTGAAATCAAGTGAACTAACCCTGACACTGACAGAGCTTCGTTAAGCTCTCTCACAAGTTGCATTTCAGCAATTCAGCAAAATGTTTAAAAAGTTATAGTTCTTCTCTGTTTTGCTAAATATTCTTTTGTAACTCTGCTTTTAATGGTATTTAAGCTAAAACATTTCCTGTCACTTTCAGAATCCCTGCAGTAAATCAAATGGGATGCTGTCAGCTCACCTACTACTGGATCCAAAGTTCAAAGCAGAAGAGACGCGTGTCAGCAGAGCCCAGGGAAGCAGGCTTTCAGTTCAGCAGTGTCCCATAAAGCTGGGCCTTGGTCAGGCTGTCTTTCCTGGAGAGTCCCAGGCTTCCAAACTGCTGATATTGTGGCAGAGACTGGCTCAGCAGGGCTGGGCTCTGCCTCTCCACTTGGTAGGGCTGCAGCTCAGAGACGTCCAGC
Organism: Mormyrus iriodes; assembly: GCA_011763525.2. NCBI lineage: Eukaryota > Metazoa > Chordata > Actinopteri > Osteoglossiformes > Mormyridae > Mormyrus > Mormyrus iriodes. Next base: position 479,524 of record JAAGVU020000039.1, read on the forward strand.
ACCCTCTGGTTTAAGGAATCGTTGGAGCTGTTGGGGCTGATATTCACATACTCCTTCATGCTGCCTGCCATGTTCTCCTCATCCTTAGGGCTTCCTGAGTGGAAAAGGTCATCTTCCTTGACGAGGTACAGGTGTTCCTGCTCAGGCAGGGCAGGGTCATGCTCAGGACTCAGGCTGGAGACAGCTGGCTCAGGTTCTGGCACGTCGCTGTAGACATTGCCGCTCTCCTGCAGACTGCTGTAGAGGGGGCCCAGCTTCACCTTCCTGGGTCGCACTGCATAGTGCTGTTCTGAGAAGCTGTAAGGTGACACGCGCCCGGCGCTGGCGTAGGAGTAGGCGTTCAGGTCCTCCACACTCAGCTGCCTCCATCGGACACCCAGCTCCTCACCAGGGTCACGGGTAGAACCACGGGGATCACCATAGCGCCTGTAAGAGCCCACGCTGTAGGAGGATGGGATGCGGCGAGGGGGAAAGGGCTCGCCGAAGCAGGCGGAGGCGGCACGCACGTGCAGCGGGGAGTCCGGCACGGTCGGCGGCGAGCCGCTGTTCTGGTAAGTGTGAGACACCTGCTGGAAACTATGCGACTCCGGAAAGCCAGGGCTATCCTTTTCGTAGGACGAGTTGCTCTTGTGCTCATAATCTCCATCCCGCCATTCCATGTATGCGGCTTGCTGGGGAGAGGACAGGTTGCTGCTGGGGGGGCGGGGCTTCTCATCCGAAGCACCACTGAAACTGGAGTAGGAGCTAGATGGTGGCAGCGAGCCTACGAATTCCAGAAACGGCTCCTGGGAGAAGCTTGAGTGGAGGAGAGCCTCCTCCTCAGGGTTGCTGTCAGTGGAGTTGTGGACCTGGAAGGGGCTAGACTCTCGCTCGTGCAGCTCCATGCTCTGGCAGAGCTCTTGGTGCTCGTGCAGCTCCATGCTCTGGCAGAGCTCCTGGTGCTCGTGCTCGTCAGAGCAGTAGAGGGCTGTGTCACTGCTATACACGTCTGACCTGTAGACCATGCGCAGAGTGAGGCGTTCACTGCCCACCGGGCTGCTGGGCAGGCGGGCTGGCTCACGGGGCATGGGGCTGGCGGCCCTGGAGGCCACGCCGGGCTCTGGTTTCTCCAGCACTTTAGCAATGATGGAGGTGGGCACTGAGTCAGAGTAGGGTGAGTGGCAGAGAGGAGATGCCTCCAGCTGCAAGTTGACACGCTCCTGGAACTCCGCAGGGAGCTGGGCAAAGGCACAGGACAGTGAGAGGCCAGCACGCTTCACTGTTACATTCTGTTAAGCAGCCATCCTTTTTCAGTCACATTTATCTAGTCTAGGATCACGGTGACCCTTCAGACTCTGGGAAACCCTCAAGGGAGTGAAAGTCTATTGCAGGCCATGCAGACGCAGACACACACTGCTGCACATGTGCCTAAGCATTTACTTTGGGAGTGTTGGAGAAATGCAGTGGAACCATCCAAACATAAGGAGAATGTCCGTTCATTTCCACGGGCGTAACCCTAATCCCAGCTATGAAAACCCTAACCCTAACCATAAGGTACAAACAAAATACAAGAGTTTGGGCATTTTGAGTTCTTTGATTGCAGTCACAGATTTTTATAAAATTGAGTTTCCCCTTGTGGGGACCGAAAACATGGTCCCCACAATGTCAAAATAACAGATTTTTATCACATTCTCAGCGCTAGACGGGTGAGGACACTGAGTGTTTCACTGATACCATTTCATTACATTTGATGCTACATTGATTACATTTCTTACATTACATTGATGCTACATGTCACAGCATTAGCATTAGCATGACCATTAGCACAGTTACCTCGGAAAGCTCGTGGGCTCGGTAGTGAGACTTGTTGCATTGCAGCAGCTGTGCAGCCAGGTTACAGTCCTTCCTGTACAGGTCCTAAGAGGAGGAGAGTTTGCCGTCGGTGTGAGGCAGGCTGGCAGCTCAAGTGCCACTGCATTCACATGGCCAATTGGGGCTTTCTACAAACAGCATCAGCATTCTTGCACATAAAACAAGTCTTTCAAATGATCTTATTTTGTGTATTATAAAATATATATTTATACACTGAAATGTAATTGTGTGCATCCAGAACACATTATACTTAGAAATGGAAAGGGGACATTTGGGCCCTATAGTAGTGTCCATCATTCATAATATAATGTACCAGAAACAAACATATGTGACCTTGTCTGAAAGCAAAGAAGCATTCAGACATATCAATGAGCTGCACTGCATCAAAAGGGTGGTAGAGTGTCTAAGAGAAGAATATAAAACAGACTATAAGTGTCCAGGTTTTTATAATTTAATTTCTGTGTGCTGAGGAAGAGTGAGTGCCTCTATGAAGAATGAGTTTCTCTATGAAAGGTGAATGCCTCCATACAGAATGAGTGGCTCTATGAAGAATAAGTTTCTCTATGAAGGGTGAATGCTTCTATGAAGAGTGACTGCCTCTATGAAGAATGAGTTTGTCTATGAAAGTTGAATGCCTCTATGAAGAATGAGTTTGTCTATGAAAGGTTTATGCCTCTATGAAGAGTGACTGCCTCTAGGAAGAATGAGTTTCTCTATGAAAGGTGGGTGCCTCTATGAAGAATAAGTTTCTCTATGAAGGGTGAATACTTCTATGAAGAGTGAGTGCCTCTATGAAGAATAAGTTTCTCTATGAAGGGTGAATGCTTCTATGAAGAGTGACTGCCTCTATGAAGAATGAGTTTGTCTATGAAAGGTGAATGCCTCTATGAAGAGTGACTGCCTCTATGAGGATTCTGTCTGCTTAGTGTGCTTGAATCTAATGGGAGAAGGATCTGCTGAGTTTCACCTTTAATCTCTTAGGCTTCCAATGGGTCTTTCTGCAGTTTCACAACTCTTTATATATGATGTATAAATTATACACAAACTTGCTGAGTCACAACCATCTCTGGGCCAAGCTAATAAGAAAGACGGACAGTCTTCTTAATCCCAGGCAAAGCAGGGGAACTGATCAAAGCAGAGTTTCAGTCTTGGGGGACCCTCTGGTCCATTCACACCAAACTGCAAACATATTTGTCTTTTTGCCGCCCTGTAGTTATATGTCCACTATTCTGTTAGGTAATGCATTTACTGTCTTTTACTTAAATAAATTATTGGTCTTATCTTCTATTTGCAGTGAGGAAATGATCCTTGATTTGCCTTTTGCACAAGTACATATATGGAAACATAAACTCATATTGGACATAAATTAGATACACTTTTTTACCCCAGTATTACAGTTTGTTTTATTGTGGATGTAAAGTTTTTGAATAATCTGTATTAAATGTTTGCACGTGGTGTTTAACAAATTTTGCTGCAGTGTACAAGTATATTTAGTACATGCCAAGCCAGCCTGCACGAGCCTGGATACACTGAAGCGCTTAAAAATCTCCTGCCATTGTGCTGGAGAGTCGTGCTTACAAGCAAATGCTAGAATGTGAGTCATACCGTTAAGTGTTTTTCCCGCAGCTAACAGCTTCTGGCATGTTAACAGTCCTGTGGGCTGAGCGAGGGGCTGGGCGGTGATAAGCTGCCATTTACAGGCTGAGCATCAACACTATACCAACTCAGCTACCCAGGCCAGAGCTGTTTACTGCTGGGCTTTGTATTGTGGGCAGCCATTTCCTCAGATGGCAATTTTGGTAAACGTGGGAGTTCATCTAGAAATACATTACAAACACTGTTGAAAAATAAATGGCCTAATGAGAAAGCCATGGAAACAAAAACAGTTAAATAGCTAAATGCCAGACTTTCCTCTGACAGTACTATCAACTGCATGGAAGGTGTGAGAGGAGAGTGAGAACAAGAGTGGTCCACATAAAGGTGCAGATGTGCCGTGTGTCACTACTGATGCAGAGCTCAGATGTTAAGGAGAGTCACACAGAGGCCAGTGAAATACCCAAGCCCCCTACAAACCATCGGCTTTGCCTTTCTGTTAGGCACAGCAGATGCTACTACAGCTGACATAGCATAATTAGCGCACTTAATTTCTACATTATTTTTAGTTCCTATTAAATGAAGATGAGTGCGTTTGAATTTGAAATGTGTAAAATGATGTTTACTGCATAGGCATTAAACTACTTAGAAGGCAAGACATCAGGGCAGGTCAAACTCATTTAATTAATTCTAATTTGTTAATTGATGATTCTGTTTGATAGAATCTTTGCATTTCTTGAGTCACCAATCTTTTTAGTTTGCTAAGCTTAAAAATGTAATATTCAGGTTTGAAATATTTTAATTTAATATTTTAAATTACTGCCCAATCAGCAGGGACGATCAGATAACAGTGGCAGAGCCTACAGAGTTACATCATGCCAAATGCTGGACAGCTTTCAGCTTATTTTTCAGTTCTGCAGCATCCACCTTGTTGATAAAACCATCACAAAAGTGTTTGAAGTCACCAGTGACTATTGGGAGTCCCCTAAAAATCACGCCATACCACCCCAGCATGAAGTTGTCTGTCTTATGGGAGTCTCTTATGTCTTATTGGGGGTCCAGGGGCTCTCAAATCTAGTGCAGCCAAAAAGCTGGAGGACTTACATTGTCCTCACGGAGCTTTTGGATGGTCATCTTAGCCTCCATGAGATGGTTGTTGAGGACGACGATCTCGCGACTGAGGGCTCTTTTCTCTTCGTCGTGGTGCTGAGACTGCAGATGAAGCAAGGGGCACCAGAGTGAAGGGAAACAGTTGTGCAGAGAACGAGCCGCAGATGTTGTAGCACAACAAACACATCACAGTACAAACATACCTCAAAGAATAAACCTGCTCTTTGTGACCATTCAAAACATATTTTGGACTACAGATGTCGGTGAAAAATGACTCATCATCCAATCACATGAAAAAGAGTAAACCAGCTCAGTTCTCACATCGTAATTATTGTGAGTAATAGCGATGTTTTCTGCTGCATAAGGACTGGCAGGTTTATTGGGTCTTTGTATTGTAAAGCTGCATCCAACAATGAGTGCATGTTGAAAGTCGGCTTGCTATGATTCTGTCGCTGGATGGAGTGTGGCATTGTGAGAAAGTATAATTAGTGTCAGCCTTAGCAATAGCAGCCATTGATATTGAAATGCTCCCCTAAGATCACCATCAAGATCTCACTTAGCGTGCACCTGCACGCAGTCTGTCCTCTTTGCCCTGTGCCTAACACACTGGTGAGCAGCTTCCTATTAACATTGAATCCCAACAGCACTATTGACGATATAATGCAAATCCTCAATCCAAATGCAATTTCTCCCTTGTTTCACACATATTGACAGGATCATAGTGAAAATGCTGATTAATGTAAGTAACTGCAGTACATTTGCTGGCAGCTTCTGCATCTGTATGTGAATTAAATGAAGACGTCCTTTATTTGCCATTTGCAGAAGTATATTAGACGGCTTCTTCTTACACGTGCCACCTTGTGCTCCTTTCCCCCCCCCCCCACACACACACACATATATATATATAGCACATAGGATCAGGGTACTTATTCATTTCTTATGTTCTTATAAGAACATAAGAAATGTACAAACGAGAGGAGGCCATTCGGCCCATCAAGCTCGTTTGGGGAGAACTTAACTAA
>JAAGVU020000039.1:490935-508615 GCA_011763525.2 Mormyrus iriodes
CTGTAATAATAAAGAGGCAGGTTCGCATGCAGCCCGGGCCTGCTCTCGCTGAGGGGAGCAGACGCAGCTGTAATAATAAAGAGGCAGGTTCGCATGCAGCCCGGGCCTGCTCTCGCTGAGGGGAGCAGATGCAGCTGCCCCCAATTCTCAATGTTTACCGGCGCAGTTTGTCGATAAACTTCTCAAGCTCCTCCTGAGCCCGCCGCAGCTCCGTCTCCAGGTACTGGCGTGTGGAGTCAAACTCGGTCTCCAGCCGATCCAGCTTGTGGCTGGTGTGGGACAGGCGCTTGCGCAAATCCTCTTTTTGCTCCTGCAAGAAGCTACACAAAGAAGACAGGGCAGCATGCACTTAGTGGCGCTCACAGGCAGTAAGCCAGTTCAGTGACACATCCACACAATTCATGGATATATGTACATGAAGAGAGGCTCGCTGGTGAGAAACCCTCTCTTACGCCCAACATCACACCAGTAGCCCTCTCTTACACCCCAGCATCACACCAGTGGCCCTCTCCTACACCCCAGCATCACACTAGTAGCCCTTTCTTACACCCCAGCATCACACCAGTGGCCCTCTCTTACACCCCAGCATCACATTAGTAGCCCTCTTTTACACCCCAGCGTCACACTAGTAGCCCTCTTTTACACCCCAGTGTCACACTAATAGCCCTCTCTTGCACCGTACATTTTCTGACATCATTTAGAGCTGTCAATCCCTCTATTCCTGTAATATCATTGGTAAACGATGGGTAAAACTGATCGCATCATTATAAACTAAGATAATACAGCTCCTGAAATCGGTTTCTGGGCAAATGGAAATAAGGGTTTGTTATTTCTATGATCTTTCCGGATACTGAAATGTGAACACAGGCTCTGAACATGGAATAAGATTTGCATTCATTTACTGAGCAGTCAGGTTTGTTCAAACTGCAACAGCAGTTTTCCAATAAGACAAAAACAAAAGAATAGAATAGAATAGAATAGATCTTTATTGTCATTGTTTTGTAAAAAAAACATCAAAAGACTATTTAGCAGCTCTAGGATTGTCAGCATAGAAAATGACATATATGTAAACATTAATATGAAGAAGCATAAATAACGTAAGACAGCGAGGCAGCGTGTGCCGAAGTCCTGGGGCAAAATGATTATAACGTAAAGTGCAAGGGAGCCGTAAGGGTGGCAGGGAGTGATGGACCTCCCGCCTGGGAGAGGGGTTCATTACATCTCAGCCCGAGGGAGAGGCAGGGGGGTCATGCATCTGACTGCCTGTAGATAGAAGCTGTTTTTTAATCTGTTAGTTTTGGTCCTGATTGTTCTGTATCTTTTTCCTGAGGGCAGTGTAGAGAACAGGTGATGTCCAGGGTGGGTGGGATCCTTTGAGTAACTGGCTCTCTTTTGAAGTCGGCCAGTGTTAATGTCTCTGGGGGGGGCGGGGGGGTAGTGTGGTGCCGATGGCATGCTCTGCCACCTTCACCACCTGCGGCAGGTCCTTCCTGTTTTCCTCTGTGCAGCTGGTGAACCATACCCTGCAGCAGGAGGTCAGGAGGCTCTCTATTGTTGGCCGGTAGAAGTTGGTCTGCGGGTGATGAGGGAGGTGAGCGTGCCTTCCTTAGCAAGTAAAGCCTCTCTTGGGCCTTGCCCACCTGATGGGAGATGTGTGTGGTCCAGATGAGGTTATCTACGAGGTTATCTAACTGAGGTTATGTTGAGATGTGCACACCAAGAAACTTAAAGCTCTCCACCCTCTCTACCTCCTGCATGCAAAGGGCAGAGTGCTCTGTGTGCTTAGACTTTCTGAGGTCCACTATCATTTCTTTTGTTTTGCAGTGTTTAAGTCCAGGTTATTGTGACAGCACCATTCTGCCAGTTGCTGAACCCCCTTCCTGAAAGCTGTCTCATTATTGTCCGATATCAGCCCTACTCTGGTGGTGACATCAGAAAATTTGACTATAATGTGGGTAGCATGGATGGGGAAGCAGTCATGAGTGAAGAGGGAGTTGAGGAGGGGGCTGAGGACACACCCCTGTGGTCAACCAGTGTTCAGGAAGAGAGTGGATGATGTGGCATTTCCCATCCTGACATTCTGGGGTCTGTTTCTCAGGAAGTCCAGTGCCCATGTGCACAGTGTGCTGCCTAAGCCCAGATCACTCAGCTTTTGAACCAGTTTGTGGGGGATGAATGTATTAAAAGCTGAGCTGAGACCCACAGACAGCATCCTTACAGAGGAGTTTCCCTGGTCTAGGTGTGTATGGGCTGTGTGTAGAGCCATGATAATGGCATCTTCTGTCGCTCTGTCTGCTCGATATGCAAACTGGGATTGATCGAGGTCAGCAGGGAAGGCAGACTTAATGTGAGGAAGGATCAGTCTCTCAAAACATTTGGTGATGATGGGAGTTAGAACAACTGGGCAGCAGTCACTGTAATGAGATCTACAGCCTTACATCACAGGACCAAAAGCTGAGCTAAAGCAATAAAAATCTTAAACGATTATTAATTACAGTTTTTTTACAAAAACAAACAAAACAAGACATCTGATTGGTTGGTCCCACCTCCTCTACCATCTGATTGGTTATCTCTCTGAACCAATCATTTTATGTTCTGCGCTCAGAACATTTTTTGTGCAAGTGAAACTCCCATGAGCAGTAGAACAGAGATTGTGAACCAGGTCTTCACGTTCAACATCAGTGCCTGACCTCAAAAATGCTCTTCTGGATGAATGGGCAAAAATTCACATAGACACATTTCAAAATCATGTGGAAAGCCTTCCCAGAAGAGTGGCAGCAGTTATAGCTGCAAAGGGGGGACCAACATCATATTGATGTCTATGGAATAGAATGGGATGTTGTAAAAGTTCCTGTATGTGTAATGGCCAGGTGTCCCAAAACTTTTGTCCATATTGTATACAGGCACATTTCAGTGCAAATATGACCATTTTTGTATAGGTGGTACAAATCTGCAAACTGAAAAACTGAATAAACGTTTTCTAAAGTCAGAATTATCTTGTCAAGCGTATCTATGGTTCCACTTGTCAACATGCAGCATATTTCCATCTACAGTGATTTAAATGTAGTTTGAACTGAAAGTTAACTGTTTTAAACAGAGAATCTAAATGTCTGAAAAATGTGCTGTAGCTGTACAGAATTTTTCTGGTGTTGAACTTTGACTGAGAGATATTCATGATTTCTGGAAGGAGTGGTGATGCGCTTTGTATTGAAGCAATGCAAAATCTACACATTTAGGTTCATATAGTCTGCTGATATGATGCATGTATTAAGTGTTTTGATGGAGGGGACATAATATTGACACAAATATGAAAACAATTGTAACACACTGTAAGGACAACTCTCTAGTCATTGCTAAATTCTTATAAAACACAAGAACATAAGTGTTTTATAAATTGAATGGATGATCCCCGCAAAGATATGAATACATGGACTGTGCTTGTGTGTGTGTGTGTGTGTGTGTGTGTGTGAGAGTGGCCAGGCCTCAAGGTAATTAGGAATCTTCTCTTGATTCAATTCACCACCCAGTGAGTATCCACCACCCCTCCCTCAGTATGATGCTAGTGCTGCCCCCGCCCACCCCCACTGCCCTGAACAGGGGGAGCCAGCTGCAGACAGGGGCTCTCCGCTCTGTGCCATTGGCAACACAGCACACAATGGTAGGTAATTACGAAAGAAAAAATGTTTCAGATAAATATACCATTTATGGAACTTATATCATAAACCAGCTATAAAAATGTAATTAAATTGAGAATCATATATTAGGAAATTAAAGTTCAATTACCAGCCTCTCTCTCTTTCTTGGTCTTTTATAAAAGGCAGAGGGGGATTGATAGGAGGTGATAATTTGGCCCTTAATTTCCAGAGCTGTTTTATATTACCTATACATTCTGCATTCCCCCCCAAAGAAAATGCATATTTCAGTCTTTTACACATCCTGGCATGACCTCCTCTTACTTTGTTATGGACTAAACGCACTGTGAACATCATGTCACCCACTACAAAGTAAAGGAATTATTACCTTATTCATAATGTCTGCAGTTTGCTTCTAAGTACTGAGACTCTGGGCAATGTCAAATTATTCAAAGCCTAATAGTGAAACGGCTTCAGAGAGGTAAATTACTTATTAGCACTGGATCAGGTGTATCCATTCTTTATCTGACATCAAAGTCAGCTGCTGTTTTTAACATTCCCACTACTCATATATTTAAAAAGGGGCAATATTCATGTCTCTCTAGTATTGGAAAATATCAAGATGAATGTGATTAATGCATTATGGGCAATTTGCTCTTGATTAGAGGATTAAATTGTCAATTAATTTATAATTATTTCATGTAATTTGCACTTTTCAGATCACAGTTAAATTATCAAACTAGAATAAAACACAGAAGCAGTTACATCTACAGATACAAAATGTTTTCATCATTAATGCAAATAAGCATTTTGAAAACTGTCCGATTTTCACAAGGAGTAGTGTATACAAGCCAAGGCACTGAATGGGTTTACGTCTCACTGGACAGCACCATATATGATCAGTACCCACTTGACCTGAGAGCATCACCTAGCCTCAGTGTAAACAAGCAGCTGATATTGTCATTTATTATGGAACTCATACAAAGGATTCCTCTCAAGTGACAAATAAGGATATTATAAAGGATGTGGGGGACATGGAAGACCCTTAATGAATCAGAAGACATGCTACCTGGTGGTAGACGAGATTGAAAATCATTGTTTTTCTCATACAAAAAAAAGGATGGAAGTTTGATGTAATCGAATGTGATATTTCTGCCATGTAGTCAGGCAGTTCAGTGATTCAAGATTCAGTTCCTGCTGGATTTGTAATAGAATGATATTGAATATTGATAACTTAAATAGCTCTTACCTCTTTTTCTGATGTTTACCACTGTTTCTGGTGTTTTTTAATGCTGTTTTCCCAATATATATCTTTTTCATGTTTTCCTTTATCACTTAAGTTCATTTGTGACCATTTTCTTTACAGAAAGTTGAAGCCAAACCTGGAATCTATGCCCTGAGCCCAGCTCACACTTTCTCACTGCTTTCTGCTCTCGGTGTGGATTCTGAGAGCCGTCTACCTGCGGTGATCCTGCCAACAGAGTAGAAACACACATTTGCCTTCAGATGATCATACAACATCGTAGCTGCCTTTCAGGCACAGAAACTCATTGCCTTGTTAGATTACTGCTTCAGTACTTCACTCCAGAGTCCACAGTAACAACTAACGATTTGAAAATATTAAAAAGCTGAAAACATAACACAAACATAATGCATCAAATGATTCAAAACACTGCCTGGGGTTTGTCTTTTAAATACCATAAAGGGTCATTCTGCATCATTTCATTTTATGCCAATAACCATGATTGTTTGATTGGCTATAATGAATTTTATACCACTAACAATTGTTTTTTTCCCCATTTCAATTTACCGCTTTTCCACTGGCATACAGGAACCGAACCGAACCGAAGCCGTACCGTCAAGAGCGACTGGTAATAAAAAGGGTTCCAGCTGGCTTCAGTTTTCCACTGCGGTATGGCTATGATGCTAAATCAGGGCCAAGAGTTTTCTTAATTTGAAAATAGAATTGAATAGAAAGTGAAAGTTCAGATTTTGATGTTGAACTTTAAAAAAATCAACAATGTATTTAAACTAAAAATAAGTGTTTGAAAGTTTTTTTTTTGTTTTAAATATAATTTTGATTATATTCTGGATTTGTTAAAAGAAACGTTTTATTTGCATTGTTGTACATTTACATTTTCATGGCTTATTTTTTCACTTGCAGTTTTTATGTCTCAGATCGTATTTTTCCGGTTTCAGACATTTGGCCCTAATTTGGCGTAGTGGCGTGGTACCTACGGAGCGGGACGCCGAGTCAGTGACGGCATGACGAAGCAGGCTGGAGACCAACACGCTGCTCAGCTTTGCTGAGACGTTTAGAAAATCAGATTATATATTATCAGCACCTCAGTATCAAATTAACATGTGCATTAAAGCATTTTAGCGGATTACCCCCACTAGATTATTAGATTTAGGGGTCATTAACAGATAAGGCTAAAATACCGCGTAAAGTTAGCGACACGTAACATTAACCACTAACAACCTATTACCTGTAAATTCCGCTCTCTTAATGTTGTTTTTGCAACGTTGTGGAATAAGAGAAAAATGCTTCTAAACGTGATTTTTTTTGCAGGGTTAAATGGTACTTAAATATTTTGGAGCGTGTGATCTCAGCTCGCTGGGTTTTGCAAGCTAATCCGTTTCTTATTTTTAATAAACGAAACACTAAGCTTTCCAATAGCGTGGTCTTTATGAAAATGTGTAAATGCGGTGTTTTAATATGATTACCTCACTTTTTTGCAATCTTTAGTTACAGAGAGATTTCTCCTGCTGACTTGAGACAAGCTTTTTTATCTGCTCCCCATGTGACTGGGAAACCCGTACATTTGTACGCCTTTCTCTGACCAATTGGAGCCTCCCCATGCAGACTGCAGGGAAGGACGGAGACACTGCGCGGCGCGTTATTCGTGTTTCTCAGTTCGTTAGTGATTAAGGCATTAACATTATTTCGGTCCCCAGTCCGCACGGAATTACTGAGACCACCATGAACTAAAGAAACGCTAGAACATTTAATCTGATCTTAATTTTGAAACGTTTCTTCGCTTCCTCTCCCTCTAAATATATCAGTAGACGTTAGGATACAATTGCGCTTGACAACTATACCTGTTTAAGAACGAAATTTATAAAAACAATAATTCAAAGCAATAACCAGCAGCAGCACGCTCTTTTACCCAGGTAAGCCTAAAATATGTCAACAAAGCAGGTAACCCTAGAGTTAAGAATACCATATTTTACTTTTTTTTAATGAACTTATTGATGTAACTATATACGTGTCTGTGTATTACATCAATATTGTGAATCAATGCATTTATTGAGTATTAATCACCAAAAATCACTTTCAGTTCTGCCATGAACTGCCAAGCACTGTTCCAAGGCTCCATAAATCAATCAAAGTGGGCCCTGTTAGTAAGCAGAGCCATGTCAGTACAGCTACGGTTTGGGTACGACTCTTATATCTTACTGTAGAAAACTATCTCTTCATGGTTCTGCTCTGGTACGGCTTGGTTCTTCGTGGCAGTGGAAAAGCGCCTTTAGCTCCTGCTGGATTCTCTTGGTATTATGTATTTGAATAGCATTTCTGAGGTTAGGGTCACTGGAAGGTAAGCACCACTATTATCAAAGCTGGTTTGACTAATGCGTACCTGTGATGATCTTTCAGATATATGATGCTTTGGGAAAAGTATCTCATAAATAAATAACTATTTGTACTCTATCTTAGCTTCTTATGTGTGAAGTTTATGGGAATACTCTGGGCCTCCTTTCCCTGTGATGTGCATCCAACCATCAACCATGGTTTTGGAAATCTCCCTGTCTGGATGTGCATGTAGTTGGGAAGGATCCCTTTCTGAAATGCAGGGTATTATTCCCTATTAGGGGAGCTCAAAATGAATAGAAACTCAATGGGGATGAATTCTATTTCATTGATCTTTCTAGAAAAATGGATGCATACGGAGTGTCAACTATAGCGGCTGAACCATTAATCACCCTGTAATTATCCATGCATTTTCCAATTGCTTATCCTGGGTAGATTTGCAGGGTATCTGGATCCTATCCCAGGCAGCACAGGACAGGAGGCAGGGATACACCTTAGGCAGGATACCAGGGCACAGATATACATACTCCATATGGGCAACTCAGACATTCCAATTAGCCTAAATTAGTTAAAAATAGTCAATATAAGAGGATCAAATTAAGAAAACAAGTATAGGAGCAGAAGTAGGAGCATAATCATATATACAGTAAGCAATCTGTAAGCTAAAAAACCATATTTGACTCCAAGCTTGTCCATTTCCACAACATCTCCACAAACATGTAATGAACTTTAGACAAAAGCTGAGAAGCCTGACACACAGCCACACATAGATGCACACATACATGCATTAAGGATATCAGAGCCGTAAAGAGGGCTTCTCTTTGCAGGCGTCGGTGCAGGGGCATGCGTGGCTTTGATTAGTGTGCTGCTCTGTCAGGATACATGACTCCCCCAGCACTGATTACTGCAGACGCTGACAGCCGACTTTCCCTGGGAAACACTGTCAATCACACCGCATTCCGCTGCACTCTGCCTGCCTGCCTCCCTGTCTCTCAGGAGACCTCATCTCAAGATGGCTCCGCAACCCCAAGCTAGGACATTAACTGTGCATTCCCTGTCTCCACCTGTGTCATTATTCGTCTTTTCCTTCCTTGGAGCCAGCACCTGGTTCCCAGCAGCTGGTAAACATCTCCCTGGGTGACTTTTCATCTCAGTCGCTGCTTTATAGCACATGATACATTTGCTCAGTCAGTCGTCACACTGAGCTTTGAGAGAAACAGGGCAAATGCGATAGGTGCTGATTGTCACATGACACGCTGCCTGAAACAGAGACCCAAGTCCTCCCTTCCCTCACCCCAGGGAAACCCCAGATTCCAGGCTAGGGTGACATGGGGTGTAGCAAATATAGCAAGCTGAGCTGGCTAAGGCCAGACGCTGTGGCTCAGGCACATGTGCAAAGTCTGCAGCGCTAAACCTGAACAACCGCCTCTATCACAGGAATCCCCTTTTACAGATTTATTTAAATAAATAAATGCAGCTCATGCACTGCCTTACAATGTCATTAAATTACTGTGCCTATACGCTCATAGGGGTAAAACAACCAGTGACATTGCAGGCTAATGAAATAGACAAGGTACCTGTGCCATTTATCAATTTATACCCCAGTGAAATAAAATAACAATGTGCATGAAACTGAAACACAGTGTAACTGATTCAGTTTGACCAGGTCATAGATTACAGCCTTTCCAGCCAATTAACGACAGCGCAGTAGTTTAATAAATGAAAGATTAACATAGGAGAATAGTTAGATTAAAGTGCATATATGCTAGTGGCTTCTGCAGTACTTATCTCTGCATAAGTTTTTAATATATAAGAAATGAGCATTTCATGCATGTTGTTATATTACAGAAGAATAAGGATGATATTTCTGTATGATATAGCAGAAGTACATCTGTGCGGCAGGTAGTTTACTAAACTAAAATCACATAAACATTTTAATAAAAACAACAATAATGGGTTTCAGGTTCAAGGTTTGTCATTTTTAGAAAGAACATAATTAAATAAAATATATCTATGCAACACATCACATCTTTCTGAACACGTTTTATTTTGAAATAACCAGCCAACATTTCGGCCACCAACACGTCTTCCTTAATGATTTTAAATAGCTCTGGGCAATCTAACAATCTAGAAAAAGCACAGAGGGTTTTGTGTTTAGCTTCAGGACGAACACAGGCATGTCTGCGCTCAGTATCGTTACGCGGGTAATGAGACATAGCAGTCATTCAGTCAGATATCTACTGGACGTTCCTGGGAGGCGCCATCCTGCCTGTTACAAGGAGCCTGAAGCAGAGCCTGGAAATTGCCAATTAAAAAGGATTCAGAGCTGAACAGAGAGAAATCAGAAAGGGACAGTGACAAAGTAATAGCTGGGCTGTGGAAGTCAGGCTTTGGAGAGAAGTGTCACTGTTAAGCAAGTAGCATCCCAGAGCTCAAGCCACTGGGTCTCACTGTCCCGAGCCGAACCGAAGGGACTCCTCTATTCCAAACACGTCCTACATGAAAACCAAAGAAATCAGTAGCTCCAGCATCTCAGCCAGTGCAGGATGCCGTCTGAGGCAGAGCCGGGGAAGCGGAGCACGTATCGTGCATCCATCTAAATGAAAGCTGGGGGCGTTTTGGCAGCTAGATATGTAGGTGCGAAAACAGGACATACTATATTCTGTGTATGAATAAGCAGCAGAACAGCTCTGATCAGGCGCTCTCTCCCTCCTCCAGGGCTATGCAAATGGTGCTCTGCATATGTACATTTTTAATGAACCTGTTTCTGCAACATTTATCTGTTTCTGCACAATTCATGTGCTCAAAACAGACTGAAACAACTCTGTGCCAGTAAACAGCCCAAATGTGCACCTTCTTCTGAACTGCTTGAAGCCCTACCACACATCAGCATGCATTCAGATCCCTGGAACAGGGGTAACCTTAAGTGCGTAATAATTAGGTTGTTTTCTTTTTCTTTTTTTTTAATAAATACAAACATTTCCCATGTCATGCAGCATGTATTGCACTTTATTACATTCAATTTCAGCCTTGCATGCCCTCAGAGGCTACCGCATGCTCTCGAGGCCACCGCATGCTCTCAGAGGCTACCGCATGCCCTCAGAGGCTACCGCATGCCCTCAGAGGTTACCGCATGCCCTCAGAGGCCACCGCATGCTCTCAGAAGCAATTGCATACCCTCAGAGGCTACCGCATGCTCTCTGCTTTTGCTGCAGTCGTGTTGCGCACAAGTCAGCATGCAGGAGGTGAAAAGTCATGGATGTTAATTAGTTTTCTACTCTGTTAAGCAGGTGTCCGCCATGAGCTTGCTGGGGTAGAGTTTGCTGTAGTGTTCCACACAGATTATTATATGTAAACATCAATTGTCATTTTAAAACAAATATTGTATTTATTGTATTGTGGTATATAATATTTTGGGAGTACTCTTCTTTCAACCGGGTATATATATGTTGATTGTAATGTATGCATGAATAAATATTTACATCTGGAAGAATATTACATTGCCAATAAGAGCGCTTTAAGCATACAGATTTTTCAATTCAAATTTTACGACACTTAACTTAATTACCAGAACCTCAAGGACTTATAGCTTCAGTTAGCTAGTAAAGATTCAGACCAACGTATTAAACTGTCTGCATAATAATCCTTTATCGCTTTGTTTCATTTCCCCATCCGATAATAAGGGCTTATTAAGAGTCTGCAAAAAGAATATAGAATGTGGGGGGGGGCAGGAATGTATTCTGTTCCAGACACACATAAGGCTACTGTAAACATCCATCCAGTTTCTGTACCCACTTATCCAATTTAGGGACTTGAGGGTTCTGGAGCCTATGGGTGCAAGGCAGAGAACAACCCAGGATGGTCACAGGGCACACTCACACACCATTCCCACCTACAGACAATCAATCTCACCATGTCTTTGGACTGGGGGGAGGGTGGAGAACTTAGAGGAAACCCCACAATGACACAGGGAGAACATGCAAACATACATGACAGAGACTCAAACCCTGGGCCCAGAAGTGTGAGGCAACAGCATTAACCACTGTGCCGTCATGCCCCCCCCCACTGAAAACATAGCAATAAAAATAAAGCTGCACAGTCCCATTGGTCATCCACACCACATGCTTTTGATCAGTTACCCATTTGTTTTTTTTCTGCTCGTTCATTCATTCGTTCATGTATGTGAGTGGAGTTCTGTACATCAGCCATGACATATGGCTTATGCTTGCCCTGGATGTCAAATATGATGCACTTTGTTCAACATTGCATATACTGCATAAATGTGTGTGTGTGTGTGTATATATATATGGAAAACACGCAAATAATGTCAGAATAATGTAGTTGTGCTGAAAAAAGCAAGAACCCACCTAATAAACAAATTTTATAAAGTCAGTCATTGCTAAAAATGACCTAGATCACAACAAAATTAAGAAAAAATTAAAGAGAAATAAGAGGGCTAAAACACAGACCTTAACTGACACAGTAACCTGGTAAAGGTCATATTCAGCCATTTTCCTGGAACTTGCTGCTCTGACTGAGCAATTTCTGTGTCCATTCTAAAACGGTGCATTATTGGAGAGCCTGCTACAGATTTGTAATGTTGCACAAGCCCCCCCGGAAATACCAGATAATGAGCAGGATGAATCAAAAATCTTCTTCTAGCTTTGGCATTCCAGGTGTGTTTCTAATCATAATAGTAACGACTTAATCTCAAGACAAACAATGTTACAGAGGACAAATACCTTCATTGCATGCATAGCTGAAACATAACCAGACATAATGACACAGATGATTGCATATTTTTCTCAATAAAACTTGTCAGTTTTGCAGTAGTCCACCTTCTCATTTTGAAACCGGGGTATTAACATGATCTTCTGGGAAGGTTTTCCGTTAGATGCTGGAATGCTGCTGGTGGGATTTGCTGCTGTTCAGGTTGTGTGTTAATGTGAATTGATCAGCTTCCTTTCTGTAAGTTTGTGCGTCTTACCGGTTCACAACTGAACTTGGTCCCATGTGTTTGCACTTCATAACCATTTCAAGGTTCAAGCTTTTCTGTCACATGTATTCGGGGAATTTGTGTCACAATGGGGGGGGAGGAGGATACACAGCAGTGCAAAAAATGACAGAAATACAATTATGTGATACGTAATATATAATTAATACAATATGGGGATGAGGTTGCCTTGCAGGATGTGCAGTTGTGTTGGAGTCTTTTGTATGTGGTTCACCAGGGAAGCTCTAGCATGGCATAAGTTAAGTTTGGCAAACGGACATGGTGGAAAGGCAACAGCTGTCCTACAGTGGTGCCAAGTCACCAACCTCTGTGACACAACCATCCCATTCTGCTGCCAGAGTTTATTCCTGCAGATTTCATGGCTGTGTACTTTAAGTAAGCACATCTGTCAGCAATGAATGTGGCTTAATTAACAAATCCCATTACTTATAGGGGTGTGCACATGTCTTTGGCCATATAACTGTAATGGTATTTCATATTTCACTGTCACTTTTTAATCTGTTTTGTCTTTTAATGTCAAAAGAAAATAGTTCTGTTCATTCAATTTAGACTTTTACCATTGCAGGAGAAATTTTAGGAGGGAAAACTATTACAACGACAATTATTCCAAGCTAGTTGAAATGTTCAGAATATTTGCTGATAATTGAAATGTCACAACAAATATACTATAGCTGATCGCTAGCAGGAACCATTAACTTTATAAATAGCCAGGTAATTTGCCTTTTTATCTTCTAACAACTATTTTCTGTCACCAAGCAGCCATTGATTAATTTATAATTTTATTCTCCTATATGAGTATATAAGAAAAGAATTCAGAGAGTTGTGCCTTTTTCAAACATTGTAATGACTCACAAATAACATTCGAAGAATATTCCTAAATCCAGAGTATGATCACTTAAAGATTCCAGCAACCTCCATTTAACAGTAGGAATAATAGTGGATAACAGTGGAAGACAGTAATTGGAATACACACTTTAGTGCCCTTGTATGACACCAATTTAAAGGAATATATTTGTCAAGGCTGCCAAATTTTTAAGGAACACAGTTATACTGGCACTGATAGGCAGCCGTCAATCAAATCATTCTGGGTGAAAGATGCTCAGATTTATACCTGTAATGCACAAGCTTCTTTTTTTGCCTGTAAAATTTTTAGCAGTTGGACTTCAATACCACTTAGTGATTTGATGGATAATTAACTGTTATATTTATGTCTTGATATTGACTGAAAAACATCTACGATACACTTTCAATACCCGCTCTATGCAATTAATGGGAAGAGCTTAAAATATGGGATTGCAACACTCTCCTCCCACAACATTAGTTTTTAGATTCACAGGCTCACAGGTTTTCCCGGCATGAACTCGGGCGAATCGATCGCGTGCCGTTGGGCATGATTGAAATAATGGCAAGCAGAATACAGAACAAAAAATATTGTCACTGAAATCTATCTATCTATCTATCTATCTATCTATAGCAATTTTCTCATACTGAGTTTACAAAACTAAGCTTGAGCACAGCTGTTGTGTATGGCTTAGTGTATCTTTCCTTAATTACAGCTTAAACCTTGAAAGATTGCTTTCTGATCGAATGACTGGCAATTTAGCTCCTTCATTGCATTCGCTTTCCTTTACTTCCACATGCAGCTTGACACTGTCTGCTAAACACAGCAAGATTACTGTAGGCATGCTTTCCCAGCACCCGCGACACGGAAACTCTACATATATGCACACAAACATGCCCACATATTTATCCTCACAAGCTCAGACACATCACAAAATGATAGGCTACATATTTTTTAGCATTCTCTACACTCACCATTTATTAAGCCAAAATCTCATTCGCAGTAGCTGGGATTACAGAATTCCTGTGTGATTCCCTGTCTCCCCAGCCTCTCTGCTCATTGCGAAGAGGATTTCCTCGATCCTGGCTGCTTTAAACAGCTTGGAAAAGCACGGAGCACCCAGCAGTGCCGAAGGCACAGGAGAATGAGAGCAGTGGATGGAGGAGGGAGGGACGGGGGGGAGGAGGGCGTCACAGCAGAAAAGTATGAGGGGGGCTTACCTTATGCTGTGCATCTGTGGTCACAGACCTGGAAAGAGTAACAAAAGAGCGTGCTGAGAATGCTCACGCCGAGTCCGGCAGCCCTGCGGCCGTCATTCCCACACGCGTTCGGCGCACAGCGGCTGTAAGTGCACCTACTGCTGCACCAGCGGCTGACAGACAAGCCAGGGGGGGAGAACCTGTAGCCAGGCACAGAAGCCAGCAGGCAGCTGGGTCCTGCGGCCGTGGGGATGGTCGGGCAGGGGCACATGGAGATGGGCTCAGAGACGGACCCTGAGACGGGCTTGGGGACAGACTGTGCTCGTGGTGGGAGGAGACACGGGGCCATGGGGACAGCTGGGCTATTGCAGGAAAGGACTGGGGCTGCGGGGACAAATGAGAAGCCATGCAAGAAACAAGGGGTTGTGGAGTCAAATAGGCAGTGGCGGGAGCAACAAGGGGCCACAGTGTCAAACGGGCAGTGGTAGGAGAGACATGGAGCTGCTAGGACAAACAGCCAGCAACAGGAGAGACACAGGACTGTGAGGATAAACGAACAGTGACGGGAGAGACACAGGGCCACAGGGACGGCCGGCCAGTGGCAGGAGAGACACTGGGTCGCGGGGACAGCCGGGCAGTGGCAGGAGAGACACGGGCCGTGGGGTCGGCTGTGCAGTGGCAGGAGAGACACGAGGCTGTGGGGACGGCCGGCCAGTGGCAGGAGAGACATGGGGCCGTGGGGTCGGCTGGGCACTGGCAGGAGAGACACTGGGCCGCGGGTACGGCTGGGCAGTGGCAGGAGAGACACAGGGCCATGGGGACGGCCAGGCAGTGGCAGGAGAGACACGGGGCCACGGGGACGGCCGGGCAGAGGTAGGAGAGACACAGGGCCACGGGGACGGCTGAGCAGTGGCAGGAGAGACATAGGGCCATAGGGACGGCCAGGCAGTGGCAGGAGACACACGGGGCCGCGGGGACGGCTGGGCAGAGGTAGGAGAGACACGGGGCCGTGGGGACGGCCGGCCAGTGGCAGGAGAGACACGGGGCTGTGAGGTCGGCTGGACACTGGCAGGAGAGACACGGGGCTGCGGGGATGGCCGGGCAGCACTGTGCGGATGGGGCACTAACACGTGACCAGGTCAGGGGATGGAACAGCGGGCGTCCCCTCTGAGACAGGCTCGGAGATGGACCCTGTTCATGGCGGGAGAATCACAGGGCCTTGGCATTCTCATGTTTGGCTCACTCCATGCATTTTGCATAAGGTAAGTTTAATATAACGGAGCAAGCCACAGCGGAATGTGGCCCAGGCGTCTGTCCCTGCACCAGTCCTTCCTGATGGGGTCACATTTCTGTGTTTAGCAAATGGTAGCAGCCCCCATCACAATAACAGGACAGCTGTGACAGGGGGGTGGAGCTTGGCGCTCTGTGCTGCCCTGAGCCCACCACATAATGGCAGCTGACATTTAGGCACAACAAATATCGGCCTAATTTTTATCCCCCGTAATTACAGGAGGTTATTTCATGTGATAAAAACCACCATTTATTCTCAGTAGGATGCAGCAATGGGGAGGGGTGACTGCAAGAATCAGAGTAAATCATGGACCAATGTTTTGCCCCATACATCAGTTACAAGAGAATGACACCTTTATCTCTGCATCACATAAAGTGCAAGATTGAAAGGAAATCAAATAACATGCTTATTAAACAGAGAACTGCGTCCCATGTCTTTTCATTTATTTTTTCTTAGCATTAGAAATACAAAGCAGTCTATCATACACACACACACACACTCACACACATACATACACACACACACATGCACGCACACACATGCATGCACACACACACACATGCATGCATGCGTGCGCGCGCACACACACACACAAACACGCACACAGTCCACGTATTCATATCTTTATGGGGACTCTCCATCCTTCAGTCATATTATAAACAGTCTCTATGGTCCAGTTCACAGGAAGGGCAAATCTTGAATGTGAGTGGCAGCTGCAGCAATGCCACATAAATGCTAAGCGCAGGTGCAAACCCTGCAAGTACAAATCTGCGCTGTCAGACACTGAGCTCCGCGTCTGTGAGGCGAAAATGTAGCCAACTGAGTGCTTCTTTTTTAGTAAAATTCATAGGCTGTGAAGGTCTGAAACTCATCTTCATGTAAGCATCAATAGCATGGATGTCTGCTGACATTAATTAACATTTTTCTTGATTGAAATGCATTTAGGTTCATTTATTAAAAAACTTTTTGCACTGGTAAAGTTCTGAATATTTTCCAGTACGAACAGATGTAAAGTATAAAAAGTGAAGCAGGTGCCATGTGAACAGCCACAGGGACGCATGTTTATGAAGTGAATTCTCCATTACTTACGCTACATTCCTGCCTAGACAGACTGAACTGCAGTGGTTAAACCCTGCAAGCCGGCTGTCTACACTGTCACAGATAGCCAGAAATCATTTAGCCATATCCCATCTTACGTGGGTTAAGATAGATGTTGCATTGCTATGTGAGGTTGCCATAGAAACACATCATGCTCAAAAATACACAATGGGATTATTCCATTCAGCTCCCCAAAAGAAGAAAATGCAAGCACAACTAACAGCACTGCTAATTGCTCGTCATCCGTGACATAATTTTATTTCCCTCTTAGTTCCCCCAAAGGTGAGTCATATCAGGTTGGATGATTATTAGAATATTATTATGGATTTCTCAAAGCAATATTTACACACCTCCTACACATCAGTCACTTTGTGTTCATGGTTCTTCTGCATGACGTTTCTGTGGCTGTTATGTCACACCACTGGCAGCTTGGCAATTTGCCAGACTGCTGTACCAACATGGAGCTCACAGCCTGGTGACCGCAGGTACTCGAGCAGTCTGTCGGCAAAGACAACCACCTCCTCAAAGCCTCCTCAGACAGTCTGTCAGCAAAGACCCCCACCTCCTCAAAGCCTCCTCAGACAGAAGTCAGCAGCATGGATTTTGCCATTGACCAATGGTCGTTGGTCATTTTGTATCTTTCAGCTCTGTTTGGGTCCCCAGCTATTTTCTTCTGGAGGGACAAATTCCATCAGCAATACAAAGCCAAAGTCCACTGGAGAAAAAAATGCTTATGGGGCAGGGGGTCCCCCCCAAAAAACGTGCCAGAGCCTGCCAGCTAATGACTATCTTTCCAAAAATTAATTATTCTGGTGAAAAACAAGAAGCCATTACTTGTTTTCTTCACTAATGAAGGAGAATGCCCCCCCCCCCAAGAAAAACACTGTATATTGTCTCTCTTTTGCACCAGGTTTTATTACCTTGAGGGGAATATACTGTATAAGTCTATCACAAATTCTCCCCCTACACATGTGCTAGTTGATCCTTCAAGGACGATGAACACCCAGTTTTAT
>JAAGVU020000039.1:508715-513715 GCA_011763525.2 Mormyrus iriodes
GCAGTTCTGAAGGCGAAAGGGGGTCAAACACCGTATTAGTATGGTGTTCCTAATAATCCTTTAGGTGAGTGTATAAGTCTATCACAAATTCTCCCCCTACACATGTGCTAGTTGATCCTTCAAGGACGATGAACACCCAGTTTTATTCTGGTATTCCATTCCTGCCATAAAATATTTCCTTTCCTCTGTTCCTGGCATCTATCTGCCTGTCCCTCAAGATGTTTGCTAAGTCCCCTGAGACTCCTCAGTGTTATCAGGCTTCTTCAAGCAATTGTATTTCAAACTTTAAATATTTCGTGTGGCTTTTGTCTGCACCCTGTATCATGAAACAAACCTCTGATCTCTTCCAAGACAAAACAGGTCCTCTGCATAAATGGTATTAAACACCATGCATTCCACAAGCCTGTTATTGGAACCTTTTATTTTACATTGAAAAGGCAGCCAGTTCTCATTCAGGCAAGTTCCCGTGATCAATGGTTTGGCTAAAGCAGTTTTAATCTAATGTGAGAACAGCAGAGCAACATCATAATGGACTTTCACCACCGGTGCTTTTAACACAACACTCTGCTGTCAGATGACCTTGTAATGTAAGCAATTAACAGAGCCTGTGCGTCATTTAGTCGAAGCTAAATGTAGAGTGGGGCTGTCGGTGCATTTGGATCCACTTCCAATGAGGCTGGCACACTATTAACGATAAAACTTCCACAAGGTAGTATTACGTGCACAGTACTGTTCATAGTGTGGAAATGTGAGCTTATGGCTGAAGGATTTCCGGGCCAGACTTCTGTCCTCCACTATGCCAGCAGAATGAGCCACCAAAACACTCACTTGTGTTTAGTTAGCTGGTGAGAGCCCTACGATGGCTTGGTGCCCCATCCTGGGTTGTTCTCTGCCTAATTCCCATAGCCTTTGGGATAGGCTCCGGACCTCCCACAATCCTGAATAGGAAAAAGGATGGATGGATGGATAGTTGGCGAGAAACGATTTTCAACCAAAGGGGCCAACACCCTATCAGCAGGAGAGAGGGACCCAGTGCCATATGGCTGTGGAGGTGCTTATGCAGGCAGCAGTTTGGTAAAGAGGAAATGGAACCTCAGTACGTTTCATTCTATGGTCAGTTCCCAGGGGCGTCAAAGACAGTGGGGACAGGGGGGACACACCTCCCCCCAATATCAGAAGACACCCCCCTTCACCAAAAGAAAAAAAAAAAAATTAGAACACGTTCTTTGTATTTATATTTTGTTTGGTTACTTATGGTTGAAGTTAGGGTTTATTTTAAATGATGAAATCGTCATTATTTTTAAATTATTTTTTAAATGTTTCTTACATTGCATCCTCTTACGATGTGACTTTTTAAATATATTTAGTTCCTTTCACAACGGAGTCGCCCCAAAGCACTTTACATGACATTACATGATGGCTTTACATGATATTAAGAGAGAGTGATATAAAATAGGTAAGATGAAAGAAAAAAAATTAGCTAATGAAAGATAGCCAGATGACAGCGGAGGAGAGGAACAAAAAACTCCCAAGTAAGGAGAAAAAAAACCTCTGGGGGTCCAAGGTCAGTTGGCTGCCCAACCCCCCTGGGCATGCTAACATTATTGCACAGAATAGAGTGGGCTTGCTGGCTAATAGCAAGGTGCAAGCTGTGATTATGATCATGCTGAAGTCCAACAATGAGTCTGTTCTCCCCGTCAGCCTGTGTAGGGTGGCAGACTGGAGGCTGCACCCACGATGATTTCAGACGCTCCCTGGGTTACGATGGTCTGTGTTATGATATTTTGACTTTACAATGAGTAAATGTTTTTCAATTTCAGTACATTATTCAATTAATTACATGACGTATGAAACATTTTATTATAAATTAAGCCGAATGTTGCTAAAGATTCTGCGCAATTATAAGCTAATGTATGTGTTCCATCCATGTTTGAGGTAAGCTAGGCTAGGTGTACTGTATTAAAATGCATTTTCACCTTATGATATTGTCATCTTACGATAGGTTTATCGGAATATAACCCCATCTTAAGGGTCTGTATTGCATTTGTGCACTTACCCCAGGGGTTAATTTGGTTGTAAAACTCCCACTGACGCCACCGTCGATTACGATATATTCACTTTTTAAAGCACAGCTATAACAACATCCGAAACAAAAGCTATTGATTTGTCTGTGTGTTTTTTATTCTGGGAAGCAGGGAAAACTGCTTGGCCAGAGCAGAACAATCACTGTGTCAATTATAAAATCATTTGGGGCACAGCATTTTTGCATCAAATATTACTCCTCAATATTTGTGTAAAAAATAAACAGGCACCTATCCAGTGCTTGACATTGTCTTTGTCAGCAGCAGGGTAACCACACACATTTATTTACTCATGAGAGGCGCCACAGAAAATGCAGCAAGCACAGCATGGACACCCACACATCCTCACACACATGCACACAGCATCCCTGCCACCCACTCCCTGCCCACACACATCCTCCCACACAGCGTCACGTGCCGCTCAGCAATGCCTGACTCTCCCGTGTTAATTACAGTCATCAGGCGCCTCTTCTCCCGTGTGACTCTCCTGTTTGTACATCTGTTCGTTTTCACAGAAGGTGTGTTGGTATCATCCGACTGTTGGGCAGGAAATAAGGTGCAGACAGTCAGGCCCACAGTCTAAAAACGGGCTCTTAATATAGATATGGAGAGCTACTCTGCCTCGCCTCGCCTCGCATCGCATCGCCACAGAACAGCAAGGCCACTTCACTGTGCTACAAGATCCACTGCTTTCGCTGCCTCGTCGTATTTATGTAAGCAGTGACATATTCAGGCTGCACTGGGCAGCAGCGCAGCATCGTACCTGCAGGGCTGGGGCTTCAGTTTCCAGCACAGATTGCACATTCTCCCTGCTTCTGCACAAATGTTTCCTCTCACATTTCAAAAATCAGGTTCGATGAATTGGTATCCTTAAAACTCACCAGGAATGTACACCTATCAGCCCTTAATTGGCATTCCGTGACTGGTTCAGAACAATACCACCACTAGGCGAGCCTGGCCAAAAAATCCCAGAAAGTTTGGTACCTAAAAAGAGGATGGAGCTAAATGTGAATAGAACAAACAATCAAGACTAACAATAGTTAGGAAAAGAGCACCTAGAGCTGTGTCACCACCTGGTGAGAATGTCAGGTTATCTTCCCAGAGTAAACACCTCCCCCTTAGGATATCAGGGGCTTGCAAGGTTTTTAACCTTGCTGCTTTACACTTGGATGGCTGCTCAGGTGCGTGCCAGGCTGCTCAGGTGCATGTGGCACTCGCTCACCTATGGCATGGGCTCAAAAGATGGATCTGCAAATATATTCATATAATGACTTCCATCCATGACAGCACTGAGGGAGCTGATCCCCAGGGACTGTGGAGCCCCCAGGGACTGTGGAGCCCCCAGGGACTGTGCTTTTTATCTTCCTGTCCCCTTCTGGTGGTATTTCCCTCTTTACTTATTTAAAAATTTTACTATTTGTGTTTAAAGCTTTTAATGGGTTGGCCCCATCATACATTGTCGTAACTTCACTTCCAAACTAGCACTAGATTGCTGTGGTCTTCCAGTCGGCTCCTTTTGGCCAAACCATGCACCAGACTAGAAGAGGCTGTGCTTTTACAGTTTGCGCTCCAACCCTGTGGAATGAACTACCAACATATATTACATTGGCACCATCCTTTACTACTTTTAAAACAAGATTGAAAACATATTTTTACTCATTAGCATTTAAAGTACCTGATGCTTAAAATGTGATTAATTTATTCATTCTTATATATATATATGTGTGTGTGTGTGTGTGTGAAATGTACTTATTTCTGTGCTTTATTGATATTCTGTACTGCACTTTGGTGACACATAACATCTTTAAATGTGCCTTATAAATAAAGTGATTCAATTTTTACTTATTGAGGTGCTTTTATCCGCATTGCCAGAACATGGAGGGTAGTCTGAAGAACAGTTTTCCAGAAAGCACAGCGTTTACAACATGGAAACAGCATCCTGGCTGGAGGATGTGCTCTCTTCTCAGCCACATTATTTAAGCTTCATTGGGACCTTCTCTCTCACCACTCCAGTGCTGCATTCCACTTCCCATAATCCTTTGCTACCTACCTGGCCAATAACTAACGTCTCTGTAGAATTACTTAGTCACAGACTTGAAATAAGATGCTAATTTACCTGCCCAAGTCTCAGAAACCGTCATTGGATGGGAAAAAAGTCTTGATTTCTGCATTTATATTGGCTGCAAAAGCCAGTTGTATACAAAACACCATGTAGGTTAATTTTATGATTTAGAGAAGTACTGGGTGATTTGGCTGTTTATAATCAATGTCATGTTTCTTAGCCAGAAATACAAACATCCTGTAATCAACAACTTCATTAGTGATGTTTCCACACCTTCACATTCTTTATGAAGCACATAACTTGATTAGTTCTTTACTAGCAGTGGATTGGCAAAGTAAAACATTAGAATCCAATTCATACTGACAGCTCGGGTCTGCTACATGCCCTTCCATGCAGAAACGTGGATTAAGGTTTAGCTGCATTTGAATTTGAAACCTCTCCACCATGCAATCTGCTTTCCTCTGCATTCAGCTCCCGCAGAGCGACAGCTCTCCCCTCCCCAGTCCACACACCTGCCCCCGTTACCCCCATCTTCCAGGTATATGAATATATGTTCCGTAATTCTGCTGGAAGGAGTTGCTCTTAACATTAAACTAAATAAAGCTGAATTCTCAGCTTATTCGTGAATTCCCTTTAAGCCATGCCAAGTAGCCTGCGATGTCACATGGTCCTTCAGTTCCCAAACAGAAAAACCAAAAGCCAAGAGATCTGCTGGCATCTGTAACCTGCATCATGCTACAGAAGGCCTGTCACCAAACTGCTTGTTCACACTCGACAGAACATTCCATAGCAGAAAGAGGCGTTAAATGTTCACTAGCAGCTAAGTTAAGGAGTACATGTTAGATGCACGTACGGCT
>JAAGVU020000039.1:516215-521176 GCA_011763525.2 Mormyrus iriodes
CCTATAAGAAGTGATGCTGTCTGTGAGGATTTGCTGGTTCCTAAAACAGTTTGCCATCCACAGACTGCATGTTCACACACTGTAGCATGGACAGCATGATAATCTTCCAGAAAAGTCTGAACTGGAGGCTAGAACTGCACACCCCTGCTGGGACAGTCTGCAGCGCAGTCCAGACCACTGACACATACAGATAGGAAGCTGATTGCTGAACAAAACAGTATGAAGAAGACAAGAAGTTCCCAAATATTCCACAAGAATCTCCAGGGTGATCAATCTGTTGTGATTAAAAGAGAAATTTCTTATTATTAAAGTTCGACATTTACTTTTTACTTACCTAAATTATATAGTTTGTCAAAGTTTCTCACACAATTTAAATCACATAATGGATAAATTGCACAGTGTTTTTGTAATCCATGATTCCATGAATTACCAACTTATCGTGAAGGAGGGGTTTGTGTGCCGCCATGATCCTAGGAGCTATGTTGCAGGGGGAAATTGCCCCTGGTAGGGACTCCTAAGTCAACTTGGTGAGCGTCCAGACTAAGTGCGGTTCAAAGAAACTCCCATGATGATCACAATAAAGGACCATGTTACCCCACCAGATTGGGGAGACCGGGACCTTGCCCTGGAGCCAGGCTTGGGGCGGGAGCTTGAGAGCGAGCACCTAGTGGTCGGGTCTCTACCCAGCTGGACATAGCCTAAAAAAATAACATGGGTCTGCCCTCCTGTAGGCCAACTATCTGCAGGGGGAGCCGTGGGGGTCGGGTGCAATGTACGTCGGGTGGCAGGCGAAGACAGGGGCCTTGGTGGACTGATCATTGGCTACCTAAACTGGCTGTAGGTACATGGAACGCAAACTCTCTGGTGAGGAAGGAGCCTGAGCTGGTGTGGGAGGTAAAGAGATACCAACTAGATATAGTCGGGCTCATCTTGACGCATGGCTCGGACTCTGGAACCAAACTCCTGGAGAGGGGCTGGACTCTATTCCACTCTGGAGTTGCCCATGGTGAGAGAGCACTGGGCAAGGGTGGAGCTACAGTGCCTATAAAAAGTATTCACCCCCTTGGATGTTTTACACTTTTATAAATCAATCATGATCAACATAATTTGGCTTTTATGACAAAAAAAGAATTACAAAAAAAACCCTTTAACGTGAAAGTGAAAGCTAATTTCTACAAAATAATGACAATTAAATAAAAAATATGCAACATAAAATAAGTGATTGCATAAATATTCACCCCCTTTAAAGTGACTGACCTAATTCAACAGAGGTCCACCCAATTAGTCTCACAATTAGTGGAATAGAGATCACCTGAGTGCAGTGATTGTGTCTCAACTGATTGTAGTATAAAGACACCTGTGTCTGGAAGGTCCATCCACTGGTTAATCAGTATTCCTGGCTGCCATTATAGCATGAAGACAAAAGAACACGCATTCATTTTTTGTGTGAAAAAGCCAAATTATGTTGCTCATGATTGATTTATGAAAGGTTAAAGCATCCAAGGGGGTGAATACTTTTTATAGGCACTGTACTTATAACCTCCAGGTCTGGAGTCAGTGTATTAGAGTTTACCCCGGTGGATGAGAGGGTCGCCTCCCTTCAACTTTGTGTTGGGGGATGGACTCTGACGGGGGTCTGTGTGTATTTGCTAAACACTAGTTCAGAGTATCTGGTCTTATCTTAGTAAGAGTATCTTGGGGGGCCTTGGAGGAGGTGTGTGTGGGGACTCCATTATTCTGCTGGTTGACTTCAGTGCTCACGTGGGTAATGACAGTGAAACCTGAAAGGGTGTGACTGGGAGGAATGGCCTGCCTGTTTGTAATTTGAGCAGTGATCTGTTATTTGACTTCTGTGCTAATCAGTTTGTCCATAAAGAACACCATGTTCGAGCATAAGGGTGTTCATTAGTGCACCAGAGCACCCAAACACATTTTTTAATTGTATCATCGGATCTGAATCCATTTGTTTTGGACTCTCAGGTGAAGAGAGGAGCTGAGTTGTCAGCTGATCACCACCTAGTGATGAGTTGGGTCCGATGGCAGGGGAAGATGCCAGATGGACCTGGTAGATCCAAACACAGTCAGGGTGTGCTGGTAGTGTCTGGCAGAGGCTCCTGTCTGGGAGATCTTCAACTCACATCTCCAGCAGAACTTGTTTCCTGAGAGAGTCAGGGGATGCAGAGCCTGAATGGAACATGTTCCAGGACTCCATTGCTGAGGCAGAGCTGTGGCTGTAAGGTTGTTTGATATCAGTCGTGGCCACAATCCACAAACTCCATGGTGCACACCAGCGGTAAAGGGAGCTGTCAGGTTGAAGGAGACCTTCAGGGCGTGGTTAGCTTGTGGACTCCAGAAGCAACAGACAGGTACCGGCAGGCTAAATGGGAAACTGAAGCAAAGACTCGGGTGTGGGAGGAGTTTGGTGAGACTATAGAGAAGGACTTTCAGTCAACTAGAAATGGTTATGGCAAACTGTCACGCGACAGCAGGGATGGAGAGCTGTTGACCTTGACTGGCGATATAGTCAGGCAGTGGAAGGAATATTTCAAAGATCTCCTAAATCCCACTGATATGCCTTCCTCGGAGGAAGTAGAGCTGGAAGACTCAGAGGAGGACTTGCCCATCTCTAGGGCTGAGGTCACTGAAGTAGTCAAACAAATATTCAGTGGTAGGGCTCCAAGGCTGGATGAGATTCACCCTAAGTAAATTAAAGCTCTTGATGATGTTGGGCTGTCTTGGCTAACATGCCTCTTCAACATTGCATGGATGTCAGGGACAGTGACTTTGGATTGGCAGACTGGGGTGATGGTCCCAATCTTCAAGAATGGGGATCGGAGGATGTGTTCCAACTTTAGGAGTATCACACTCCACAGCCTCCCTGGAAAGGTCTATGCCAGGGTGCTGGAGAGCAGGGTCCCCCTGTTGGTTAAATCTCGGATCCAGGAGGAACAATGCGGTTTCTGTTCTAGTTGTGGAAGACTGGACCATCTTTTCACCCTCACAAGGATACTGGAGGGTTCACGGGAGTTTGCCCAACCAGTCTCCATGTGTTTTGTGGACTTGGGAAAGGCATATGACCGGGTCCTTCGGGGGGTCCTGTAGGGGGGTAGTATGGGGCACGGGGTCCATTGTTGCAGGCCATCAGATCCCTGTACACACAGAGTGAAACTTTGGTTTGCATTGACAGCAGTAAGTCAGACTTATTCCCGGTGGATGTTGGACTCCGCCACGGCTACGCTTTGTCACGGATTCTGTTCACAACTTTTATGGACAAACTTTCTAGGCATAGCCAAGGGTGGAGGGGGTCCAGTTCAGGGGCCTCAGGATCGCAGCTTTGCTTTATGCGGATGATGTGATCCTGTTGGCTTTGTCGGGCTGTGACCTGCAGCATGCAATGGGATGGTTTGCAGCTGAGTGTGAGGGGGCCGGGATGAGGATCAGCACCTCCAAGTTTGAGACCATCTTGACCAGAAAAGGGTGGATTGCCCTCTCCTGGTGGGGGATGAGTTTCTGCCCCAAGCAGAGGAGTTTAAGTATCTCAGGGTTTTGTTCACAAGTGAGGGAAAAAAGAAGTGGGAGACCGACAGATGGATCAGTGCAGCGTCAGCAGAAATCCGGATGCTGTACCGTTCTGTTTTGGTGAAGAGGAAGCTGAGCCAGAAGACAAAGCTCTCAATTTACCGGTCGATTTACAGTCCTACGCTCATCTATGGTCATGAGCTCTGGGTAGCGACCAAAAGAATGAGATCGTGGATACAAGGGCCCGAAATGAGCTTCCTCCGCAGGATGTCTGGGCTCAGCCTTAGGGATCGGGTGAGGAGCTCAGACATTCGGGAGGGGCTCAAAGTAGAGCTGCTGCTCCTCCACATTAAAAGAAGCCAGTTGAGGTGGTTCGGGAATCTGAGTAGGATGCTTCCTGGCCAGCTCCCTGGGGGGTGTTTCAGGCATGTCCAACAGGAAGGAGGGTGTAAGTGTTATATTCAGATTTATCAACAATGCTGTGAAGCATCACCAGGGGATACAACTGTCTTGGACACTGATTATCAAAATTATCAGCCCCGCAATGAATTTGTCTTTGAAGGTCTGTGGCCTGTAATACTGTTTATGTTTGGAAATGCATGTTTGTTAATTGTGCAACATAACAGAAGCATTCTTGTTTTTCTCGGGGGAGTACAATAGGGATTCAGAAAGTTGCTCTATGTTTTTATACTCTCATTAGACAGTTATTGATCATTTTTGCCCAACCAGCCCCAGGAAATGACAAACCTGTTTGTTTCAACCTTCAGACATTTCATAAATATACAGCTCCACTTTCCTACAGTGGGCACGCTATTAGATGCACCTTACTAGTATTGGACAGAACCCATTTAAAGCATAGAAACCTTTCTGCACACCAACGCTGTATTGAGCTGTTATGTTTGCAATCGTGGCATTCCTGTTTCTGATAATGACTCTAGCCATTCTCCTCTTATGTCTCTTATTAAATAAATGTTTTTCCCTACAGAACTGCTGCTGCTGCCATCACATCTGGCACCAACACTCACACTATCTCCAGCTTTAGACTTCATTGCCAATACCTGTGTTTTAATGTAACGATAACAGTCATGGGAGATCCTCATCAGAATACAACAGACAAAGGGATCAGAATTCTCTTTCTGAAAAATCTATTACTATCTATATCCTGTCGTAGAATTTTTACATTTTTTTTTAATTTTTAACCGATTTTTTTTTTTTCCTTTTTTGTGTCAGGCAGATTACCTTTACATTACATTGGTATATTTATTATATGACTATAAGGTAATAAAATGTACAGCGTCGCAATTTACTGAATTTCGATTACTTAATATTATAAATTACGCTACTGTAGAAATTAAATCACGTAACTGTATAATTCAAATACGCTATAATACAGAACAGCACTGTACATAAAATACAGCTTATTGTAGCTTGGCTGCTGCATC
>JAAGVU020000039.1:543869-576017 GCA_011763525.2 Mormyrus iriodes
CCTCCCAGAGCTATGCAATGCTCCTGCAAAGCTCTCTGTCCGTCAAGATCGGCGGTGCATACAGCCCTTTGAATGCAAATCCGAGCCAGGAGGCGAAGCAAAAAGCTGCTGGCGGATCAAAGAGTACAGCTCTGCTCTTGCCTGCCACACTCACCGTCACCAGCGGGATGTTACACACAAAACACGCTCTTCCTTCCCTGACAATAATGACAAACGTAACGTTCTCACCTCTGAAGTGCATAAGGGCCACGGGCTGACAAGAGTCATTGGAATTTGATGTATCCACAATCATCCTGGTTGCTGTATTACATTTCAACATCTACGATACAGCAGAAGGGCAATCCACTTAGGGCAAGGAAGCCTCCATTTTAGCACAAAAACAGAGCAGAAAATGAAGCTCCCTGCTGCTGGAGAGAACAAGCTAGCTTGTGTTGTCAGCGGCCGGCAGGAAACCCGGTTGGCTGGGTGCAGCTATGTGAGATGAGTGCGTCAGACTGCAGGAGGAGAACGGAAGGCGATTGGCTGGGAAGGCGGGACCTTTGAGATGATTGGTGAGTTCAGCACCACTCATCTGCCACTCTCGAGGTTCAGCTCCCACCCCAAAGAGCAGCAGATGAATATGAGTCGATTCATCTAGACCTTTTATTTTTTTTCCCTCTAAACACCTCAAATAATGAAATTTGTTTAATTTATGCTAGTCGAAAAAAACTCCCTGCTAGTATTAGAGCAAAGTTCATCTGTAGACAAGAACACTAAACTAGTCCTGCCGCATCCCATTAGCACAGGGAAGCTAATAGCAGGGAGAGACTGGGTTCACTGCAGGAACTGCCTGGTGTGTCGCACCGTCAGAGGGCAGTGAATCACTGAGCAAACGCCACAAATGCCGGCGGCTCGAGCCGCCCTTCTCCACCGCAGGGTGCACGGCGTCACTCAGGAAGCCTTCGGGGGAGAGCAAAGCCATCCACAGCACAGCCGCCTCAGCCAGTGAGATCCTAATGAGAATGGGAATGTGCTAAACTAAAGACTGGGAATGACTGTGGAAATGAGGCAAGCAGATGGATGGGAACCCAGAGGGAAACAAAACTCCTTCACATTTAGTGTAAACACTAAATTCAGCCGTCCGTCTACATTGCAGTCTACATCGCAGTCTAGACAACTAATTTCCAATAAAAAGGAGACTTTTTCCCTCATTCTAAATTGTACGACTGACAGTCTGCTTCATTTAATCTGCAATAGATATTCCACTGTTCCATACCAGTGTTTAACAGGACACTGATGTTTTACATTTCAGCGCAGATTAAGGGCAAGAAATGTGAGATTCTCATAACAAAAATAGTGAAGCCCATTAGCTTTAATCACACGGGGCATTTTGGTGTCATTAACAATTGTGCAACAACAGTTTCTCTCACTTATGCTCAGCCCTGTGCGACACAGCGACCGTCTCACTTCCCTTAAATGTTAAATTGTGTCCATGCAACGTCCTTAAGATGACAGAAGAACAATAATCAAATGCTAAAAGAAAACCTGCTGCCTTTTGAAATTGCCTGTGTCCTGAAGTGTTTCATTGAAACCTGGCTGTGTGGGAGGAGCCCGAGGGACAGTGACACCCATCTGATCATGGTGGTTCCCTGGACACAGAGCCAAAGCTGTATCCTGCCACCGATATAATCACAGAGGCATTTTGACAGCAAGGCTACGCCACACTTCCCAGTCATTCATCTGCACCATGTCCCAGAAAAAGTATATAGAATTTAATGGCCGCATCCGCTGGCACGGCCGGCAACAGAAAGGTCGCTGGTTCAAATCTCAGGCCTGCAAGGGCCTTGAGTAAGGCCCAGAAGCACGATGCCAAGGTTCCAGGTTGAAGAAATGGCTGACACTGTGCTTGGACCCCATGTTTCGCTCTCACCTTAAAGTGCCAGTTTGTGTGTCTCAGGAGAACAAGATGGGTCACAGTAAGAATGAATTTCGTTGTACTTGGTAACTATACAATATCAGTAAAGGCATTCGACAAAAGAGTAAGAATGTGTCAATTTACAGCAGTATGACAGACATGAACCACCAGATGGCAGCACGAGGTAAGAAAAGATAAAGATGCCTTTAGTAACATTGTATTATGTATAAAGTGACATTAGTAGGTCAAGCCAGTAGGTTTTGTCATTTCAGCCATATACAGAGTATACAGTGAAATGTAACATTGTTCCTCCAGGACCGAGGTGCACAAAAAAAACTGACAAGCACAGGACCACACAAGTGCAATTTACAGGACAAGACAACATACAGTGCAGTCGACAGGAGTGCTGGTCTGAATGAATGTTGGAATAAATAGTATTATTGCAGATACAGTATTATGGAATTTACTCTGTTCAGGCAGCAGGAGCGCAATAGCAGTAAATAAGCCTGCAAACAACAGTAGCAGCGAGACGGCAAGTGTGCAAAATAAAATGAATGGCTTATGACATGCAGTTCGTGATTCAGTTCTGTTTCAGAAGTCTGACAATCAGTCAGTGAAGGCCTGTCTGCTATGGAAGCTACTGCCAGAAGGGAGAAGAGGATGTGGGAGGGATGTGTGGGGTCATCCACTGTGATGATGGAAAGGAGGCAGGGGGTGCCAATAAATAAAAGCTCTTCTGAAGAACGCCATCCAAGAACGGGCAGGGATTCTAAAGCTGAAGAGTCTCATACCTGTCCATTAATAAAAGCAGCATAATGTTATGAAACATTTTAGGTTCCTCAAAACCTTTCTGGTGCTTTTAATGGGAATATTCAAGTGACAAGGCTGTGTGCCTAAACTCTGAACGACCCGCTATCCATCTGCTACACTGAATGCAAGCTGAAAGACCTCATAAATGGAGCAGAGGTTAATAGATTGTTGACCTTTTGGATGTGAATAGGAGTTCTTTAGCAGAACCCCCACCATGGCTAAAAAGAACTGAAAAGCTATTTCAGGGTTAGTCATAAACTGATACACTGTCATTCTCACAGCAAGCAGCATAGTGATGCTATGCTCTGTGGTAAAACCTTCTATAGAAGGTGTTTTTTGGCAGGACATAAACAGTTCTAAAGCCTTTTTAGAATGTCAGAAATTTCAGAGCCATTTATTTGACCACCACACCAAGGAGTCCTACAGCATTAAGAGTGTTTGAGATATACCAGATATAGCTGATAAATCTGAAGCCAAGCCCAGCTAGCTCCCTTCAAACAGTTAAGGTCCTTAGCTTGTGTAACACTGAAATCAGACTACTGGCACAAGCATTCCAAGTACAGAAGAACCTTGAAACTCAAATGCCTCTTAACTCAACCAACTGACATTGAACGAGTCTGTCGATTTTAAATATATATATATTTTTTTACTTATAACGCAACCAAAATCTTGGAACTCGACCCTTCCTGCTAAAAGTTGTATGGGTCGAGACGCATTCAACTCTACCAACTCGGACCTCGAACGGGTGGGTCGAGAAAAATCTAACTGACTGAAAACTCGGAACACAACAAAACAGACCTGATAAAACACGCCGTCATCCAGACAAATCTCCCCTTCCAGACAATAACCCCTCCCCCTCTGAGTACCATCAGCTCACCTCGGTACAGGTGAAATGCTCATAAGTTTATTTCATTCCATTTATTTCATGTTGATTGTTTTTTCATGTGTGTATT
Organism: Mormyrus iriodes; assembly: GCA_011763525.2. Lineage (NCBI taxonomy): Eukaryota > Metazoa > Chordata > Actinopteri > Osteoglossiformes > Mormyridae > Mormyrus > Mormyrus iriodes. The sequence continues at coordinate 547,527 of JAAGVU020000039.1, forward strand.
AGTTTTATATTGATGGTTAATGCTTTTTAACATTAGGTAGGTACAAAGGTTTGAATAGGCGATCATTTGGAGGTTTGGAGCAGATTAAATTCATTTACATAATTTCTTACACCATTTCAAGCACCTTATTGTTTGTTTGTTTGCTTGCGTGTGTGTATATATATCTTGTACATACATAGTGACTGTACATACTCTCCCATTCTATTTATGCCTCGAATCCATTTAATTGTAAATAAACTGTGCATCTGCTGGCGTGTTCCAAACAGTCTCAGTGTACTTACAATGACAATAAAGCATCTATTATGAGGAAATTCGACCAAACTTCTGGAACGTATTCCAAGGTACCACTGTATCTCTTAGTGTGTGTGTGTGTGTATATAATTATTTTACACACACACACACACACACACACACACACACGTCTTCTTCAATCATTGTTTGTTAAATTTCTCACAAACGAGCCACACAGTCTATGAGTGAGTTCAAAAACAAGGACATGATTGATTTGGAGTGGCTCACATGCAGAGCTCATGTACTGGTAAACTGTTCACTCATATTCTGAACATATACTGGATCATCTCAGAAAGGAGCAAATCATTAAAACTGCAGAGGCTGCTAAGTTGTTTTCTACGAAAGAGTAAAAACGTTTTAGCTTAACTTATTGTCTCAACCCAGCCAAGTATCACCGTCCTTCAGGTGCAACATCTGCATGCGTAACAACGTCAACATGATCATTGCAAATCGTGCAGATTTAATGCCGACCAGATTCAGGAGTAGGATTACTCTCTGACAGCATTAAAATGAAAGTATGGCTGGGTGATACGGCAAAATATTTTATCATGATCTTTTCCTTCATATTAAGTTATATTGATAATTGTCACAATAATTCAAGTTATTATTCCTTTGTTAATTCTGCATTTCTGCTTAAAATTCACGTATAATTGCCTTTAAACAGATTCAGAACATAACAAAAGGCAACAGATTGAAAGTAATAAAACCTAATTTTTTTTTAATACCATACGAAAAACTTTTGTTGCAGGGTGTAACACTAGAAAATTTCCAGCAGCACGTTTTGTTGCTGGGTTTCTCTCTTTGACTGCCTCGCTGAACAGGTTTGTCTAGGGCTGGGAAATATACCGTAAAAATTATACCACAATATTTTCCAAAGGTTTTCACAATAATCGATACTTATCACAATATTCTAAAATTCGTATGTCGAAAACAGCAAAATGTAATATGTGGTTTTGAGTTTTTCCTGATTATGACGACCAAATTGTTTTACTAATGGACATGAAGCATGTACCAGATATAATAAAATTACACTGACAAGAGACTCATACCTCGATGGAATGTGTGTAAAAATAGTGCATTACAACTTAATAATGCTAGAAAACAAAGTGTTTGGGCTATATTACTATACTCACAATATTCAAATTGATGACATGAATGTTCATGATTACGATATGACATTTGATCAATATCGCGCCACTTCACAGCCGCACACACGGGCGTCAATAAGTGCTTTAGAGAGACATGCATCGGAGATTTTAGTTTCAGTTCTACAAATTTGCAGCTTAAGGCCGATACTCCTTCAACAAAGCTTTCAACACGTTCCGAATATAATTATATTTAAAAGGCAGTAAATTTCTCTAGACAGCATGCAACAATGAAGATGATGATGATGATGATGCGATGAACAGGTAATATGCAATATACAAGAACAATGTATGTACAATTGAACAATGTCTCATGTAATGGATTAAAGTGACTCAAATCTCCAGAGGCTGTTTTGGCCCTTAACATGTGGACATGACTCATTCTGCCAGTCCTCCCTTCTCCTGAGAGCAACAGCTCCTTTGATTCATAGATCCAAGGTCACATTGGCTACATTTCACTCGCCTTATGATACAGCCATATCAAACGGACAGAGAAAGTGCTGGTAAACATAATTGCTGCATTTCAGCACAGAGCCAATATTAGCTTCAATCATGCGGACAGTTTGACATTTAAAACTTGACCCTGAATCTTAGCTGTAACCGATCTTTGTACCACATGTCCAGTCAGGCTATCTGCACATTCACCTCAAAAATCAAAATTTACTGTATAGCAAATTGACAGAACCGTATTTCGGTCTAAATCCAAAGATTTATACAGTTCTTCCAACATGCCTGGGTTTCCTGCTGGAGGGGCATCGAAGCGGAGTGGAGCAAGCGGGACTAGCACAGGAGTTAAGGATACAGACTGATGACCAGAAACAAGCCGGCTTCGTTGCCAGGAGGGGCCCTATTGTAGCATCACTCAGCAAGATGATTACCCCGAACTGGGCCAATAAAGTAACTGCTTAAATGAACAGAGCTTAGAATAAAAACACCAGCAATCCAAGCTTAAATGAATAACACCAGGATGTTTCACAGAGACCACCATGCTACATGCTCAGTTTAAGCAGCTAGGCTCACGTCTGAGTGTATGAATGTCAATGCCCCCCCTTTTTTCCATAACAAAAATGGTCACAAGGCATTCACAGCCATCTCACAGGAGGGCTATGGAGAGTAATTTGGAGTGTGCAGACATACGGCTGTGTAGAGACTACGGTGAGTGTGTGGTGGTCAGAGGCTCTCTCAGCACAGCTCTCTTAAGGCTCTAAGCTGACCCCCACCCCAAATAAAGCCAACAGTAAACAGTAATTATTAAAAAGAACACACACATCCCTAATAATTTCAGAAGACTACCCTCATCGGCCATCATGACACCTCACAATGAACACATTTCTGTTGCTGTGCTTGGGTTACAAAGAGGCAACACTCTAAATTATCCTCCAAAATGGTAATAAAAACCGGGCTCCCAATTCCAGCCTTATTCAAAAACAAGACTGAATTATAACAATCATGATGAAATACATCCCGTGCAAATCCCATGTACTGTGCTACTAAGTATAATCATACATCTGTAGCATTAAATTACTTCTAAAGCCTTTTATATATTTAAATATGGTCTGAATTTCCTGGCAAATACGTCCTTAAACGCCATGGGGGGAGATTAACTCGCAGAGGCTGTTTCTGCCTTGCCCCGATCATGCGCACACTCAGATGAAGTGGTCTCAAATGAGTGAGCATGTTGAATGCGTTTCCAGCAATATATACGAGTTCGGTATAACAAAGCCAACAGCAGAGCAGAATCAGTTCTAAACTCATGACTGAATCTGATTTCAACTCACAAATGCTCGATTCGATTCAGCTTTGCTAAAACATATTTTTAAGAACAATTCACCATGTAGATGGTTAAACATTTACAAAAGTCAATATTAAACAATACTCTTTTTAATTTAACCAAAAAAGAAAATTGTGTACTGTATTGTATTTTTAAGTTTACGTTCAACAAAACCAAACAAATCCAACATGAGACAAACGATATCGCAACACTGACCAATCAGCATCTGTGTCGAGCCAGGGTTTGTTACTGAAACCATGACTACTCCCCAAGCCGCGTGCAACAATCAGCCAATCACGTAAGCATGGATCGCAACAGGACTATGCATTTCAGTGCTGCAGAACCAAGATTTATTATGGTAAAATATGAAGAATTCTAAAGTACACTAAAGACTAAGCAGCATTGTGGCTGCTACCAAAGCTTGTAAGGCATGAAAGGCTGACAGCGTAAATGCAGACCGTGCTTTGTGGAGTTCATAACAGTCCTTTTATTCATATTCATTACCATTTTATTATTCAGTATTAAATGAACTTGTCACCCTTTAAAACCCATTCAGTTCTCTTTTCTCCATCTCGCACACGGGCACAGATATGTGGCTGGGGAAGATGAAAAAAGTGCCGACATATTCAAGACAGAAATCCAGAACAAATGGACTAATACTGTAACTATTAGACATTATTGTTCAATAACGTGTCGTTTCAGGAACGGAACAACATACACTAGTGCTGTCACGATACTAAAATCATGACAACGATGCGATACCTGCCGAAAATATTTCAAAACCCATACTGAAACAAGACCACAGCAAAAAAATAAAATGGAAAGACAGGAGATAGAACATGGAACTTTAAATTGTGTTTATTAAACATCATTTTGTCACTATTAGTCAAATAAAATAAAGCCTATTGTCACAGATGCACAGCGATACTGAACCGGTTTTAACAAAACAAATGATTCAGTTGCAGCTACTGAGCTATATAGCCATTGAACATGGTTTAATACATTTATGACACTGATAATTGGATTATTGTAACTAATTAGTTTAGGGTCTTACATGGTATCCAGTATTGTCCCCTATACATGAGTTTGTGTTATTTCTTTTACATTTCTTTAAATTTGCAAGATATCACTTATTAACCAGCAACACGCCTCCTTGGCAGAGGTCTGCACTGTACAGAGTGCATTTTCTAGTAATAGAGAATATTTACACAAATGTACTGCATGCCAAGATTAACTTACCTGAAAAGATTAACTAAAAATATAATGTCAAATTAACAGTTAGGCTATTATCGGCCTTAATTTTGCTTCTCAAAACTGAAGTAGTAAAAAATGCGCTTGTCACAAAGTCAGTCAGTCACACTCTTTCGACTTATATTTGAGGGACAGGCCTGATAATTATGTCACACTCACTAATCTGATGCTCTAAATTCTTCGAATAAGTCGGGATGTCTGTGGGCGAGATGCTTTGCCAAGCTCAATGTGTTGGCTTCCTTGGTCTGCATTGATTTAAAACATCTTTTACGCACAAGCTTTGTGATGTCTGTGGGCCATTTCGCTTCGTACATCTGCTCTGTTGACAAGCTGTGGACAGTTGGCAACAGCACTTGAACTTGCAGCCATGGCTCTCCTGTAATGGTGTGACGTTTCCGAAAGATTTGTTCTAAGGGAATGAGTCTTTTACAGGAACTATACAGTTATGTTCAATTCCTTGTAAAGATTCGTTCTTTCCGTTTTTCCGCTTGTCCTCAGAAATATGACGTGAATGCTGCTTCCCTCATTGACTATAGCTAGTGAGGCACGTAAGGGCATGCTGTAAGTGAACCTGTAATTGGCTGGAAACTAAACCTGAGACTGAACGTATACGCCTACAGTGAACAGACAGCCGAGTTGGAGAACGAGAGACACGAAGGACTGAACGAGTTGGTGAATGAGTCGGGAACCAGAGAAGTTGGGAACGAGAGACTCAGGCTACTGAAAGCGAGCCATACCTCGGTCATGGCTGAAGTATACAGCCTACATGTGCAGTGACTAACCATATGCTGCAATTATATTTTTTTTAATGCAACATTGTCATTTAAAATTATTTTTACCAAGGTTTGCTAGTTTGGACTCTTTAGCTGACTATGTGATGAGCTGTTAGGTCTGTGTTAAACATGAATAGTTAAGGTACAATGTTGAGAAACTTGGACTACAGTTCAATAACAAATGTTAGTCTTCTCACGTGACTTATTGGTGATTTATAGCTTACTCCTTAGCAGCACTTAGTCTAAATAATAGGCTATTTATTTACATGTTGAAACACAAGTGTTTCATGCCTATTTTATTCAAACAGGAAGCGCCACTGAATGAGTTGGTGAATGAATCAGAATAAATATTTTAGGTGAACTGAACAGCATGAACTGTGTCCCAAAAAAAAAGGAGGTCATTTCGTCCATCACTACTCTCCTGACTGTGAAAGCTGCAGGGTAAAAGAAAAAAAATGGCTGATGCTAGGGATGCAAAATGCCGATACCACGTTCACGTGCTGGTACTTGTACTCGACCAAAATTTCCAGATACCTACAACCGATACCACATGGTAGATATGATGTAGTTACTTTAAGTCAGCACGCGGAGGTACTGTTGAAGCAATTACTGCCAAGAAAAGTGTAATACTAGTGACCTAATAGAATACTTAAGACACCAGAATTTGCTAAGGCTAGCAGCAGCCGTGGATCATTGAAACCAACTTTAAAAGAGACACTACAGAAGCGACAGTTACAGAATATATTGTACCGAGTTACCTAACACTTTTCTGAATGTTACAGCTACAGCATTTTTCAATCATTTTCTGTTTTTTTTGGAGCTTAAGGTTTTCGATACTGGTAAAACAAAAGGAGTGAATTTAATAAAATCAATAAAAAACACTTCAAAATGACCACTCTCACTATTATTGTGACCATTATTAAAAATAGATCTAAACAGGTATCGGCACTCGGTATCGGTGAGTACTGAGAAAAAAAGTACTCGGTACTTGTACTCTAGTATCGGTGCATCCCTAGTTGACGCCCACTGTCCCTTCAGGGAGAGGGACAGAAAGTCGAGCTGCTGACCCACTGTTGCACAGGGACGCAAATCATAGGGAAAACTCTTAAAGTACCAATACTAACAAAACGGAAGATAGTATCGTGTTTAATGATGGGGTATCACAGTACTTCTTCAGTATTGGTATGCTGTGCAACACTAATGCACACCACTTCATTTTCAGATTATTTCTATTAATAACTGCATTGTTTCCACAGCTGATTTGTTATGTCAGATAATAGTGCATGGACTGATTAGAGTCTATTAGTGATCCATGAGCCTGAACATAATGACAAGAGCCAGGTTAAGTATAAAAACATCAAAGTCACAGGGAAAAAGTCATAAAATAAGATCTCGGGATTTGGTGAATCCATACTGAATCATCAAAACTAGTATTGATTAATCATATTTCTTTCCCATCCCTAGCCAACAGACAGTCTTAGTCTCATCAACTACACTCTCTCCAGTGCTGGCATAACTTATCGGGGAACCAAAATGCTCCCAAACTCCCAATATGACTGACTAATCAGCATTACCCGTAACCAACTCAAAGACGTACGTGTTTTGCTAGCCAGTTCACATGCTCACTGCCAAGTACCAATTACAGGAGAACAATCACAAATTTTTATAAAATTAAGTTTCTCCTTGTGGGGACTGAAAAAATGGTCCCTGCAATGTCAAAATAACAGGCTTTCGTCACATTGTAGGGACATTTGGTCCCAACAATGTAATATATACATAGCCCCCACGTCACCAACACAGACACACACACTATATGTATATTTGAAATTGTAGATACACAACAATAACAAATGTGAGAGAATGAAGAGGCTTCAGCTGGCAGCGAACGCTTATTGAATACCTTTGAAAAGAGGCAGCTTCTGGAGCTCACGGTTGTTGCTCAGGGTGAATCTGGATGAGCCAGGCCTCTTGTCCTTCCTGACAGAAGAATGCGAGCTGCACTGCTTGCCCTTTATCAACTGTGTAGTGGGCGGGAGGTGACTGCTGTTCTTCTGCCTCCAGCTCTAGAGGCAATAAGAGACGTGGGTTAGGGTTAGGCTGCCACTAAATGGAAGGTCATGGGCCAAATGTAGACAGCCCTTTTACAACAGAGGACCTCAGTCAGCAGTTGTTTTAGGAGTTTTAAGTGCACCGACTCCCAGCGGGAACAAGGATGGCCTACTTTTTGAATGAGCAGAGCACAGATTTTCCCCACCCAATAACCCGAGTTGTCATATAGACGGAGAGCTGTTACCAGTAACAATATTAACAAAATCCATTTAATCAATAAATACCACAAATTCTCAATTAATCAATAAAACATGCAATTTCTCTCTCTCTCTCTCTCTCACACACACACACACACACACACACAAAGAACCCCGTCACCATGTATGGATGAGGTGGCAGTGCTACACTACCTGACCAAAGTATGTGGACACCTTACCATCACACCTGTCTGTGCTTGCTAAACATCCCACTCAAAAACCATGTGTACTACTATATGTACTACTATGGAGCTGGTGCCCCTTTGCTGCTATAACAGCCTCCACTCTTCTGGGAAGGCCTTCCACTAGATTTTGGAGCATTCCACTTTATCCCAAAGGTGTTCATTGGGAATGAGGTCAGGGCTCAGTGCAGGTCAGTCAAGTTTTTCCACACCAGCCTTGCTAACCATGGATTTATGGACTGGAACCAGGGTCAGTCATACTGGAAAAGGAAAGGACCTTCCATAAACTGCAGGTACAAAGTTGGAAGCACACAATTGTCTAAAACGTCTCTGTATGCTGATGACTTAAAAATTTCCCTTTACTGGAACGAAGAGGCCTGGACCAAACCATGAAAATCAGCCCCACAGCACTCATACACTCAGACAGACAGGTTCTCCTGACATTTGCCAAACCCAAATTCATCTGTCAGACTTCCAGAGAGTGAAGCATGATTCATCATTCCACTGCTCCACAATCCAATGGTGACATGTTTACACCAATTGAGCTGATGCTTGATGTTGTGCACAGCAACATGGCCATGGAAGCTCAGTCCATAAAGCTGTCGATGGACAGTTCTCACACCGACACTGATCCTGAGTCAGTCTGAAACTGCAGCAAGTGTCTCAACTGAGGAAAGGCGGTTTTCACACACCATTCGCTTCAGCACTGATCGTGGCCGTGCTGCGGGTGCTCCTAGACACTTACGCTTTATAACAACAGTATTAACAATTGACCTGGGCAGAAATTTCACAAAATGATTTGTTGCAATGGTGCTATCTTATGATGGTACCACATTTTAAGTCACTCAGCTCTTCAGTATGACCATTATACCACTAATGTTTGTCTTTGGAGACTGACGGCTGCACGTTTGATTTTATGGACCCATTTGCAAATGGGTGTGGCTGACAGTTGTCCAATAATTGGGGTATTTATCCAGCAAAAAGGAGTTCATAAATTTCTCATAACCCAGTCTAAGAGTGATTTAAATGATTAAGATTGCCGAGGAGGACGCATACAGCGCTCATGCAAAAGCGGCACAAGGTAAACTTTAAACTGATTTTTAAACATATATTAGATAAAAGGAATAATAAAAAAAAATAAATAAATAAAAATTGCAAAGCTAGCTAAGGTTTTTTCTATGACAGAGTAAAAATGGTTTAGTGGAAACAAACTCCCTGCGCTATAATGTCCATTCAGAACTGAAAGTAAGAAAAAGCCTGATCTTTATCTAGCTTACAAACGATGTAAGAATTTCAGGTGCATAACATGTTGATTTTAGTATCAGACATTTTCCAGCCCTATAGTATACTACAACCATTTGTGCTAATTGAGGTTATACACATTCATAATTGAGGCTGCCCATTTATTGGCAGAATATGAACCTCGCCATTTGCAAGTGCGGCTAACCTACTCTTTTGAACAAGAACCAGAGCTGGATTAATATCGTCTGAACAGTATTAATACCAACCTGCAGCGAGCAGCAGCACTTATAGAGCCAGGATACAGAAATAAATTTAATGAAGGACCATTAACTCTCCATGATTCCCAGGCTGTGGAAAGGCCTAGTGATGCCACAGAAACCACACGGCTAGAAACATTATGCAGTAATTTGGATTTGACATTAGTGCTCCATTAATATATAGACCAAGTGGTTCATCATAGATTAAGGTCTTTGTGCTATGACACAACTAATCACTGGGGTTACAAAGACAAAAACAAGCTGCTTCATTAAAATAGCCATCTGTGTGATTGAGGACAATGCGAAAACTACTTTGCTGAAAAGCAGCCACGTGAAAAAAACAGGGGGGAGCAAAAAAACTGAAGGCACATCAAAGCTAACACACATGGAGGGAATATAACGTAAATGTAATGAAGATGGAGAGAAAAAGCAGAGTACTCTAGCAGAAAGGCATTCATACAGTAAACAGGCAAAATTATGGAGTTTTCAGAAGGGGTTGTTCTAGGGTGAGATGATAGCATGCTTCAGCCTAGAAAGAGTGTCCGTCATTGTGGTCTTAAGGTACACTGCATTAACAGTAATATTCAACAAGGCAGTTAAATGTGGCTTGTTTAGCAATTTCACTTCAGTGTATCACGTGGAGCCCCTGGATGGATTACCCTGGTAACTGCATGGGTACTTTCCCGGAACATCATACATCTCTGTAAAGACAAAAGCATCCTCAGCCGCATTACACATTAGCCAAACTCTTCATTTACCTCGTTCTCCGTTTCTTGTGCATCTTTGCTTCCAGTTTTAGCCACTTTTCCTGATTTTGGAGTGTCCTGAAACAAAGGGTTTCTGTAAGATGTCAAAGTCGGACGTTAAATCAACCCACTGACTGTCGAGCCGAGTTCGCGTGGACTTGATGGCAGCAGTCCGGAGAATCTCACATTGAAACTCTTTTTTCATTTTAACGATTTTGTATTACATTACTTTCGCTGTAAATGGATTCTATATCCCTCTTCGCCCTCATTTGACCCCCCTCCCATAAAAATCTAATTCAAGTAACATTTCACCCACTGTCTACCGCTATTGTAAACGATTAGCTATAATCCACCAAATACACCAAAAGTGCCACCAAACCACGGAGCCATTCGTGCTTTAAATTACAATTATCATAATGTTGTTCCTCTCCTCAAACTTGGAGAGTACAAGACGAAAAACGAACATAAGCCTGTTGGTTAGCTAGATAGCTATATGGGAAAACGCACATTCTGCAAAGTCCCATTATGGCACCAGAAAGTTAACGGACAAAAAAATCCATATTCGCGAAAAGCATCAGATGTCTTTTTCACTATATAAATACAGATGAATTACAGACTAACTTACCTGGTAGTCTTTGGCCATTCTGCTAGCTACAGATGATCTAGCACAAAACGAACTAGCCAGTAGTTGGCTAACTAGTTACCGCAATCAAGTTTACCATAACCCTCGCGAGCGGTAATATTTCTTAACTTTCAGAGTGATACCACGCTATACATTTATACCCTCCATAAACTCAGAGCTACCACATCACATTTAAAAACCAAGCTAACCATGACTCTCAGATTACCGGTGACTCGCTACTACAGACATCCCCGCAGAGTAGTCTAACGTTAGGCCTCATTCATCCATTTGCTCCCTTTAAAATGTAAGCATTCCATTTCATATTTGAAAGAAAATTTTAGCAAAAAAGAAAATAATCACATAAACATCCAACCAACCTTCTCTTTTTTCGTTTTATTCGGCATTGCGGGTTTTAAAACTGACCCTCTCGCCCCCGACAATCCTCTCTCGAGTCCGCGGTACTAGTCACTGACTGCAGCGGTTCGCCTTTTTCTCCGGCCCAGTTGATTGGCTGCTGTCGGTCAGGTGACCGAACCTGTAGTGGGCACGCTGACAGGAGCGCGCGCTAGGAGACATGACCCGGTTCGATCCACCGCCGTAGATACTTGGTAGCCTACCTGATTTTGCTAACTTGCGACTTTCCGTGCATGGGTGAACTGCTGAAGGAAAAATCCCATTGTCAAATTATCGCGATTAGTTGAAAAAAAGCGAACTTTATGGTACCATAACACCATGAGGTTATATACAAACGATGTAAGAGTTTCGTAAAGTAAACTATGACCGTAGTAATGCATGGATTTTCAGTGCGTATAACTACAATGCCTGTTAATCGTAAGATAAAATGTTCCATGGAGCGTTTAAACATTTACATCTACGGGTGAATACGTGAGAGAACGGCAGGTTAATTGCTTAACGCACGAAGTACAGTTTCATAGTGCTGTTAGCGAGAGAGCTAGTGGACCGGTTATATTTTATAGCGGGTGCTGCATTGATACGCGTATTTTATCGCTTTGGTTGAAGCAGACTAATGTTGCGGGGGAGTAAATAGCTTTTGCTGTCGTTTGCTACGCAGTACTCCCACCTGGTGGTAAATTGATGCTACTTTTTTCACAGCGCCCAAAAACCCCAACTTACACAAAATCCTACCACCTTGCGTCCGTACCTTCCGGGGTAGGCTCCGGACCCCTGGGGCCCTGACTAGGATAATGGGGATACAGAAAACTAATGCATGTAGTCTCCCCTATTAGATGTATTGTGACGTACAAGACCTACTACACTAGGGTCATGGACTTACAATCAAAACACTATGTACTTCAATAATTGTTCCAAGTTATCTAATAGCTTTAATAAAGCAAAGCATCTTGATAAGTGCAGACCCAGTACTTGCAATTAGTATGAATCATTCATTTTAATTAAATGTTTTAAAAGAAAAAAAAAAAAAAACTCCAGGCATTTCTTTAAATATCCAGTCGTAAGAATTTAATGCATACCACAGTGGGGATCAAGTACTGTATGCTTTAAATGCTCATCTAACTCGCTCAAATAAATGGCAGCCTTTTGAATTTTGTAATTTTATTTATTCCGGTACAACCATTTCAAATCCTTAAATTGCCATTATACAATGCATTCATAGCACACAGGAGACCATACTGGAATGTCAATAAATAGAAAAATGTCAAGAACTAGACAAAGACAAGCAGTAAGGTGAGAGGTTGTCCCGCCCATGGCACTGCCAGAGATCCAAGATGTACAGGGCACAAAAGGAAGCATTCTCAGAGAACGTGTAATGCAACAGCCATTCTAGTTATTTACAGTTGTACTGCGAACTTGGTTTTGAACTTTAGCTCTAATCTACTTCCTCCATCCTGGAGGTATCATCTTCTCCTTCAAGTGGGGGCATGTCTTCAATAGGAGCAGAACTGCTTTCCTCAGTAGTCAGATCATCCTCATCAATTCCTGCAGAGTGAACAAGGTCTGAGTCAAACCGATACAGCTGCATTTAACTTGTGTTTAAGTGATTGGGGGAGAAAAAAGTAAGACAAGCATTCTAAGCACATTTACAGTTTGTCATTTCATTGGTAGAACATTGGCAGACATTAACAAAATGAGGCAATTAAGTGAGGATACAAATTGCTCACTTAGGCCTTTTAAATACACTGTACAGTGCAGCTATATATCTATGGGCATTTTCTTTCACTCACCCAACCCCAGCTTGATCATCCTGTAGATACGGTTAGAGTGAGTCTGAGGATCATCCAATGTGAAGCCAGACGACAGCAACGCTGTCTCAAACAGCAGAATGACCAGGTCCTTCACAGATTTGTCATTCTTGTCAGCCTCTGCCTTCTGTCTGAGGGTCTCAATAATTGGGTGGTCTGGATTTATTTCCAGGTGCTTCTTAGCAGCCATGTAGCCCATGGTGGAGTTGTCTCTCAGTGCCTGTGCCTTCATGATCCTCTCCATGTTGGCAGTCCAGCCATAAGTGCTGGTTACAATGCAGCAGGGGGAGGAGACCAGCCTATTGGACACTGTAACCTGTTCAAGAATACATTTCAAGTTTAATTTGAATAATGAAACTGAAAGCCTCATGAACACATTTGACTTTAAACGCGTTTTAGATATTCAGGCACAACGTGTCTTCACTCACCTTTTCCACTTTCTTCTCCAAGATGTCTTTCATGATCTTGCAGAGGTTCTCAAATTTGCTCTTAAGTTCCTCCTGCTTTTTCTTCTCTTCCTCATCTTCAGGGAGTTCCAAACCCTCTTTAGTGACAGATACCAGGTTCTTGCCCTCAAACTCCTTCAGCTGCTGGACACAGTATTCATCGATGGGCTCGATCATGTAGATCACCTCAAGACCTGCCTTGCGTAGGCGTTCCACAAAAGCGGAGTTGGCCACCTGCTCCTTTGTTTCTCCTGAGGAAAGAAATTTCCATAATGGTTTGGCTTAGATTTTCAAAAAGATGCTTACATTACGTTTACATTTAGCACATCCATTTTAGAAAAAGCAGGGCCAGACAGTTCCTGAAGCAATTGGGGGTTAAGGGCCTCCCTCAGGGGCCTAACCGTGAAATCACTCTTCCAAGTCTGGGATTTAAGCCAGCAACCTTCTGGTCACAGGCACAGCATACAAACCCACTCAACCACACACCCTCACCCCAAGTAAAACCGTGACGGTTTTTCAAAAGTGATTGCTCCTTGAAGTGCTCATTTCAAGCAGCAGCTCACCCGTGATGTAGTAGATGTGCTTCTGGTTGTCCTTCATCCGAGTGACATAGTCCTTGAGGGAGACCATCTCATCCCCTGATGCAGAGGTATAGTACCGTAAGAGCTCAGAGAGTTTCTTGCGATTTTGAGAGTCTTCATGTATTCCAAGCTAAACAAAATTTACAGACAAAGTGCATCGTTATACAACAGCTTACGTTTATTCATAAACGTGAGAAACATTCCTTTAGCCTACAACTAAATATTTATTGAACACGGGGACCACATTCTCAGTCAAATCCTATTTAAAAAAAAAAAAATACACGTTTCAAATATCAAGGCACCCATGAACTTAATATGGGCATAATTGTGCAAAGAAAATGTACAAATAATATTCAATGCCACCATCAAACTGACACTGCAGAAAAATTGAATTTCTAGTGGAACCAAACACCAGTTTTTTTTTTAAATTAAATATCAGAAAACCAGTGATGCAGTCATGAAACCTAGCTACATGGCAGCTGCCAAGATAGCAACATCATTAAAACTAAACCAGTGGCGTTTGTGAAGATATGCAGGTTCAAAGATGCAAAAGTTCTGCACTCTCACAAGCAGGCTTTGCCAACCAGTCAGTCGCCATACAATCTCTGAAAATGGGTGAGATTTAAGTTTCTCAACTAACTACATAAACTGTTACACTGAATGGCAACCACCTCACAGAAACAGATTGTAGGTCAAGTTCTATTTACTCTGACAAAAATAATTTAACGGCGATCCCCTGGAGGCATTAATGCATTTACTTGCACACATAAAGGGACATGATGTGGGCATCTTCTCTACACTGATGTCCCTTATATGCATGTGCCCTGCTCAGTTTGGAGCTCGGCAATAGCACATTTCACTGCACTGAGTATAAGTGCACGACAAAACTGCAGAACTTTTGAGACTGGACTGGCTCCAGCTGCAACTGAACTGTCAAAACCAATATTAAGTATTCATTTCATTAAACACTTAGCAGATATTCTTGAATACTACAACCAGGTTAACTTAAGGGACAATTCATGTTGATTTAAAACAGAAACACCATCTGGATTTGGTTTGCAGGTCAAGGGCCTGACCTTGATGTTCTTGGAGAACTGCTCATAATATTTTTTGTAGTTGTCCTTGTCCTCAGACAGCTCAGTGAAGAGCTCCAGGCACTTCTTCACCAGGTTCTTACGGATCACCTTCAGGATCTTACTCTGCTGCAACATCTCTCTGGAGATGTTCAGAGGGAGGTCTTCAGAGTCCACCACACCTTTGATGAAATCTGTACAGCAAAAACAATAAGTTTTAGTCTACAAGCACCTTCCAGTGATAAGTGCCTTTTCTGTAAAAGACTCTAGGTGGACATTCAACTCACTGAGATACTCTGGGATGAGCTCTTCACAGTTGTCCATGATGAAGACTCTGCGCACATATAGCTTGATATTATTCTTTTTCTTCTTGTTTTCAAACAAGTCAAAAGGGGCTCTTCTTGGAACAAAGAGCAGAGCCCTGAACTCAAGCTGGCCCTCTACTGAGAAGTGCTACAGTAAAAATATAACACAGTTCTAAATATCAGAAGACACATTCCTAATGAGCTTGTCGAACATTGTCATTATATAATACTTGAAAATGTCAAAATAGTTAGGCTAATATTGTTCAATTCTTAACTAGCCCCACGATATGCAATGTGCTCAAGTGGTATATTTTATGGCCTGATAAGCACATCCTCCAAAATGAATTTAGTTGTTTCCTGTAACCCTTCACCCATTTATAGAATTTAAAGTATTTCTACACAAATTAATCCGTACACCAACCTTTACAGCCAGGTGGTCCTCCCAGTCATTAGTCAAGCTCTTGTAAAACTCCCCATATTCCTCATTGGTGATGTCATCTGGATTACGGGTCCAGAGGGGCTTAGTTTTGTTGAGCTCCTCTTGGTCAATGTACTTCTCCTTGATTTTCTTCTTTTTCTTCTTCTTGTCAGAGCTCTTCTCTTGCTCCTCATCCTCATCAGAGCCCACATCTTCAATCTCAGGCTTGTCCTCATCACTTTTTTTGTCTTCCTCCCCTTTCTCCTCCTCTCTCTCTTCTTCATCATCATCACTGACCTCTTTGTCACGCTCTTTCTCCACCTGTAAGGATCAAAATGTAATCAAGTCAGACAGGTATAAAGCAGAATTCACTTTTCATGGACATGTAGTTATTCACTCATCATGTTTCCCAATGTCAGCTTCGAGTACTATGCAGCCACTTACAAACAGCGTGATGGGGTAGCCAATGAACTGAGAATGTTTCTTCACGATCTCTTTCACCCTTCGTTCTTCGAGATATTCTGTCTGGTCCTCCTTCAAATGTAGGATCACCTTTGTTCCACGGCCCAGAGGTTCAGCTAGTAGGAGAAAAAAAAAATGAGGTTGTGTCCACCACACCTCTTGTATACCAAAATCACAGCTGCATATTAAATATCCTTACATGCATCCACTTTGACAGTGAAAGACCCTCCAGCAGATGACTCCCAGGCATACTGCTCATCATCATTGTGCTTGGTGATGACAGTGACTTTCTCAGCCACCAGGTAGGCTGAGTAGAAACCCACACCAAACTGTCCAATCATGGAAATGTCAGCACCAGCTTGCAGGGCTTCCATGAAGGCTTTGGTCCCAGACTTGGCAATAGTGCCCAAGTTGTTGATGAGGTCGGCCTTTGTCATCCCGATGCCACAGTCAATTATGGTCAGGGTACGTTCTTCTTTGTTCGGAATGATGTCAATCTTCAAATCCTTTCCAGAATCCAACTTAGAAGGATCTGTGAGGCTCTCATACCGGATTTTGTCCAGAGCCTAACATTGAGAATAATGTTTAGCCCAGATTATTAGTTGTTTAGTCAGAGAACAAGACGTGTAATACTGCAGAACTGCAACAACTAATTAGAAGTAAGCAAATAAATCACCGATAAACTACATTTTAAAAGTTCCTAACACCATGACAGTCTCCCAGTCCCCCCCCCCCCCATTCCACAAGGCTCACCGTCCCCTTTCTCTTCAGTTGAAGAGGAGACAAAAGGTCATCAATACTGTAGATTACAATGTTATTTTTACAAGAAGCTTACACTTTTTTGGCTTGTTGCTCAGCACAAACTTTGTAACCAGAAGACAAATACTCACATCAGATGAGTTGGAGATAAGCTCTCTAAGAAAAATCTCCTTATTAGAGTAGAAGGTGTTGATGATCAGAGACATCAGCTGGGCGATCTCTGCCTGAAAGGCGAAGGTCTCCACCTCCTCCTCCATGGGCTGGTCATGTGCTTCAGGCATCTGTACATGCAAAACACAAAGACACCAGCTAACCATCGGGACAATAGACAATGCACAGTCATTACCCATGGACTATCTGAAGCCAGTGCATTAATTTTTGTTAATCCAGTACGAATTCACAAGTAGAATATAGCATCCTTACACTAAGCGCTACAAAAGCAGTCACCTTCAAAGTGACATACTGCCGACTTAGCGAATAGTATGAGATACGCTTTACCTGGAGATATTTAAGCAAGCAGTCCACACACACACACACACACACACATCCCACTAACTGAATGACTCATGGTGGATCACTAGAACCTCATCTTCAAGATAAGCCAAAACATTAAACCCATACATCAGAATTGTGCATTTATCACAGCTTTTCATTAACATTCCCTAATTTTAGCATTCAAAGTACATCATCAGTAATGCAATTAGTTTTTTTTTTTTTAAATAAGCCTGTATAACCTTGTAAAAAGGTCACACAGCATTCTTTGTATCTACACAAAATACCCAAAGATCAATTCTCTTTAAGACGGTACTTAAATCACAAAAACTAGAAATATTTAATTTCATTGATCATACTAGATTTTTGACAGGCTGATGCAGACGTAGCAGTAGCCTTTGCTAAGTCCTAAGTGCTGAATACAGGATATGGTGTCGTGGGGGGGCATCACTGTTAATCGTTATTGTAGATCAACGTTAGCACATTCTCAATGTCAGTAAGTAAGCCTTAGTAGCCATTTGCGATTAAGTCAAATCGCATTAGCAACAGCGATTCGATATCTACAAGATAATACGGTCACAAACTGCAGTCATTTCATATCAATTGCCACATTAATCATAACGTATCTGCATGGATTATTCTGGAATCCCGTGTACGCCAAACCTCAAAACAACTGAGACTGCATAGACCTTGCGCCACCATCTGATGAAGATGGAGAACAACCACCTTCTAGAACCTACTGGATAGTAATCTATTGATAAGAAAGAAGCACTTAATTGTTACCAAAAAACTCGATCTAGTTATTGCACATTCAAAAATATGGATAGTTATCTACTAAACCTACCATTTGATCAGTAAACAAATGACCCATTAATTACTGGACGCCTAGCTAAATATTTCACCAGTTTAGCCAATTAACATACGGAAGATACATTAAGGCCCTAATCCAAGTTTGCATCGTTGCAGAAAACTTAAGAGATACTGATAGCATCGAATAATAACCAAGATATTTTTATATATATATATATATAAATAATATATTGCGCAAGGTAACCAATGTGGTCTTCCACATCATACGGCACTGCAATCTAATTCGATAAGCAGCTCGTTCAGAAGATAGCGGTCCACTATAATCCCAATCTAAGATAAAAACAACCACAGGCAAATACTTCAATATATTGATGGTAACGGTTGACAAAGAACGTGGTCAGGGAGCGACACTGTCCGTTTTAATGCTTATGGCCAATTTAGTCACACTCGCAGTGGATCTAGGAAACCCTCAAAAGGAGTTAGATTTTTCGTATACATTTCACAATAACTCGTGCAAAAATAACCATTACAGGTTTATGGCATAACACAGCTAAACGCGTAAACAAAATGAGACAAATGGCCACTATTCGTGAATAACGCCGCACTCCTTTCTTACCATGTAGGCTTCCGTTTAAAGGACTCTAGATATAGTGTTGTATCGGTTATTTATTCCGTAATTCGTGGAAAACCGATCAGTTCTGGCGAATAAACGACGAAAACAGAAGGACGCTACCGCGGCTGCTTCCGCTTAAATAGCCGCCGCCACCTTCGCCGGAGCCGTCGAGAGCGCGCGGAGCTTCCAGAAGCGTCTAGAAGCTTCCCGTCGGCCGGCGCGCCGCGGGGTGGGAGGCCGGGCCGTCAGTCACGCGCGGGCTTCCTCTCACCCGCCGCTCGCGCCTTCTTCGCCTCGCAGTGACGGGACTTCGAGAATTACTCTCAGCATCGTCATTTACGGTAAAAATAAGAACATTCTGCGCGCACATTCCTGACTTGAATTGTCCCAAGTCGGTAGGTTGCGTTGGAATCTGTGGATTCATTTCAAAGAGTAAATCACAGCATAAAATATCGATTATATTAATAGGTGTGGGTAACAAGCATGATCCCATTAGCGACCTGTTAGAATTACACTAAATTAAATGATAATTTAAAGTCGAAGCAATAAAGGTCTCTTATATTATAATTTTTATTACAATGATAATTCGGCGCCTAAGACTACATTAAGCAGCTACGAAGTGATTAAGGTTATTGCCAATACAGGAAGCCCACACCGTTACTAAATATTTCACATATTTTTTTCATCGGTGATCTGGGTCGTGTACTGCACAGCATTTGTTCAAAAAGGCACAGAGTGTGTGTGTGTGTGTGTGTTAAATAAGAGTCTCGTTATCATTTTTTTTATAGTGACTTAATGATGAAAATCATATCACACTTCAGAAGCTATCCTTGCACAATTCCAAATAATTCCAAAGGGTTCACAAAAGGTATATATGCACAAACGTATGTATATAAACAACTTTATTTAAAAATCTTAATATGTTAGATATAAAATGCTCCCTTGATATGAAATCACACAAACAAGTCTTTTTTTAATGCAAAATAAAATTTATCTGAGGGAAAATTAAATAAACATTTACTTTCAGTATGGGAAGCACACCATCAAAACATTATTGAATTTTAAAGGTCTATATGTTCCGTTGGACATTCAATCATTTGGTAATTAATTAGAAAAGGGCAGTTAACTAGTTAAAAAAAAAACTTCTTATTTTTCAATTTTACTTTCAGTCAACTTCCTCCATCCGTGAGGTATCATCTTCTCCCTCCAAAACAGGCATGTCCTCCTCGCTGGGCTGAGAAAGATCCTCCACAATTGTGTCATCATCGTCAATTCCTAACAAGAAAAATGCCAGAAGATAACAAACATCAAAGAACACCTCTGTACTCAAAATAGCATGTGCTGCACAAAACAGCACATTTAACTAGTCCTCTGTTAAACAGGCCTGCAATGTTAAATGAAGACATAGGAAAGTCTATTTTTATGACAACATGAACTTAATTTTTCATGCAGGAATTTGAAAGGCACTATATAAAAATAAATTTAATTGAATTTAATGCCCACCCAGGCCAAGTTTAATCATCCTGTAGATGCGGTTAGCATGTGTTTGAGGATCCTCCAACGTGAAGCCCGAGGACAACAGAGCCGTCTCAAACAGCAGGATGACCAGGTCTTTCACTGCCTTGTCATTCTTATCGACCTCTGCCTTCTCTCTGAGGGTCTCGACGATCGGGTGCAGGGGGTTGATTTCGAGATGTTTCTTAGCTGTCATGTAGCCCATGGTGGAGTTGTCTCTGAGAGCTTGAGACTTCATGATCCTCTCCATGTTGGCAGTCCAGCCATAAGTGCTGGTGACAATGCAGCAGGGGGAGGAGACAAGGCGGTTGGAGACAACAACCTAGAAGTAGCAAGAAAACACCAGAGATGAAGCAATGCACAAGAAGTGTTAGGCAGAAATCACACAACCAATGCAAACAAATTTGGCACCTTCTCAATCTTTTTCTCCAAGATGTCCTTCATGATCTTGCAGAGGTTCTCAAATTTGCTCTTGAGTTCTTCCTGTTTCTTCTTCTCCTCTTCATCTTCAGGGAGTTCCAAACCCTCTTTTGTGACAGATACCAGGTTTTTTCCATCATATTCCTTCAGCTGCTGGACACAGTATTCATCGATGGGCTCGATCATGTAGATCACCTCAAGACCTGCCTTACGCAGACGCTCCACAAAGGCGGAGTTGGCCACCTGCTCCTTTGTTTCTCCTTGAGTAGAAATTTAAGATTGTGGTTTATACAGTATTTATCTTATATAAAGTTATCAGAAAGAATGATAAAGAAATGACCGATTCCAAGTGTGCATACCTGTTATGTAATAGATGTGCTTCTGGTTTTCCTTCATACGGGATACATAGTCCTTAAGAGATACCATTTCATCTGCAGAACTGGAGGTGTAATAACGAAGCATCTCAGAGAGCTTCTTGCGATTTTGGGAATCTTCATGAATGCCCAACTAAAACAGACATTTATCCAGCTTTAATGAGCCCTGAGAAGAGGTTTGTACAACAGTACAGAGAACTGTAGTACATTTTAAATATTAAGACATTACCTTAATGTTCTTGGAGAACTGTTCATAGAACTTCTTGTAGTTGTCCTTGTCCTCAGACAGCTCAGTGAAGAGCTCCAGGCACTTCTTCACCAGGTTCTTGCGGATAACCTTCAGAATTTTGCTCTGCTGCAGCATCTCTCTGGAGATGTTCAGGGGGAGGTCCTCAGAGTCCACAACACCTTTGATGAAATCTGGGAAGTGATTTTTCAAAAACAATTAATAACTCATTTCAAATTTACAGCTACAAAATCAAGTGGAATTTGAAGTAACTCACTGAGGTATTCAGGCATGAGCTCTTCACAATTGTCCATAATGAAGACCCTGCGCACATATAGCTTAATGTTATTCCTCCTCTTCTTGTTTTCAAAAAGGTCAAAGGATGCCCTTCTGGGAACGAAGAGCAGCGCACGGAATTCAAGCTGTCCTTCCACTGAAAAGTGCTGCAATAATTGACATGATTATAAATTAATGCAATTAGGATGTATTACAGTATGAATACATTCAATATGCAGCCAGTAACTGTTCCTGTGCTACATAACACTACTTTCTTGAAAAAGAAAAACAAAAGTTTTCAAATGTATTCTAACCTTCACAGCCAGGTGGTCCTCCCAGTCATTGGTTAAGCTTTTGTAGAACTCGCCATATTCCTCATTGGTGATGTCATCTGGATTACGGGTCCAGATGGGCTTGGTTTTGTTCAGCTCTTGGGCATCAATGTATTTCTCCTTAATCTTCTTCTTTCTCTTGTTCTCTCCTTTTTTGTTGTCTTCATCCTCATCAGAACCCACGTCCTCAATTTGGGGCTTATCTTTGTCCTGTCCAGAAGATGCATCCTTTTCAACTTCGTCCACATTGTCACCCTCCTCCAAGTCAACCTCCTTCTCCCGTTGCTTTTCCACCTGTAAAAAGGTATCAGTTGTATGTTACTATAAAAGCTGTTCCAGTGTTTGGATTTTTCCCAGTTTAGGAATAAACTCTTGCAGTTTAACTTACAAAGAGTGTA
This sequence comes from Mormyrus iriodes, assembly GCA_011763525.2. Taxonomy (NCBI): domain Eukaryota; kingdom Metazoa; phylum Chordata; class Actinopteri; order Osteoglossiformes; family Mormyridae; genus Mormyrus; species Mormyrus iriodes. The sequence goes on from JAAGVU020000039.1 coordinate 569,832, forward strand.
ATTGGGTAACCGATAAACTGGGAATGTTTCTTCACAGTTTCTTTGACCCTCTTCTCCTCCACATACTCTGACTGGTCCTCCTTCAGGTGAAGGATGACTTTGGTGCCCCGCTTAATGGGTTCACCTGGAAGGAACATGAGACACTGATCATAACTGAAACAAATTATTCAAAAACAATGCAGCACATCTTAAATGCCATAAACATTTGCAGCATTCTTAATTTAGCAATTTATACTTGGAATATTTGTTGTGAACCATATGCCTTTTCCACATATAATTTCAAAAAGGGGATATAGACAGAGGTGGATAATTCAGGTCCAGAGAGTAAAAGTCCAGACCATGACTTTGTTTCAACCAACCAGTTGAGTTTAAGGAGTCACAGTCACAGAGTACTCAACTGGTTGGTTGAAACAAAGTCTTGGTCTGGACTTTTACTCTCTGGACCTGAACTCCCCACCTCTGGGTATAAATTGCTTACCATGGTCAGCCTTGACTGTAAAAGAGCCTCCAGCTGCAGATTCCCATACATACTGCTCATCATCATTGTGCTTGGTGATGACAGTGACTTTCTCAGCCACCAGGTAGGCTGAGTAGAAACCCACACCAAACTGTCCAATCATGGAAATGTCAGCACCAGCTTGCAGGGCTTCCATGAAGGCTTTGGTCCCAGACTTGGCAATAGTGCCCAAGTTGTTGATGAGGTCGGCCTTTGTCATCCCGATGCCAGTGTCAATTATGGTTAGAGTGCGAGTGACCTGGTCAGGAATAATATCAATCTTCAGGTCCTTGCAGGACTCCAGCCTGCTGGGGTCCGTCAGGCTCTCATATCTAATTTTGTCCAAAGCCTGAGAAAAAGAGAAATAATAATAATACATCAATCTACATTAACCACTGTGTGGAAATGCATATTCATAATGCTACTGAGTGAAAACAACAACAAAATTCTCTCTTTAAAAAGAAAAGAAGATTTTTAATTGGAATAAAATATAAATAAAATAAATGTTAATATAAATATAAAGAAAAATATCAATAAAAGAGATTTAATTTACATTTTATAAATTAATAGTTTATTATACAAAAAAACTGATTAATAAAAAAACAACTTCTGCAAAACATGCTCACATCAGATGAGTTGGAGATAAGCTCTCTGAGAAAGATCTCCTTATTAGAGTAGAAGGTGTTGATGATCAGAGACATCAGCTGGGCGATTTCTGCCTGAAAGGCGAAGGTCTCCACCTCCTCCTCCATGGGCTGGCTGACTTTTTCTGGCATCTGTAGTTACAGATACACACATGTCAGTGTCACACACTTACTAACCTGCCTGCCAGTGGGTTTGCTTTAATCGCAATAATTTCCTTCATTTGGTTTTGGTAGAATCTTAGAGAACCAGCATTAGAATTCAAATAAACAAATAAATAAAGTCATTTACATATATGACATATCTGTTATCAAAGTTACAACCCTTAGAATAAGTGGCCCAGTGGGAAAAATAAAATAAAATCAACCAGAAGAAGCAGGGGAAGAAAAAAACGGTCAATTTATACATTTTAAGTAAAAATGTAAAAAAAACATTTACACCACAAAATAGATTGTTCTGTTATTGAAATATGTATTTAAGAACAATCATCATCATCATCTTTGTCCTCAATTAATCGAGCATATGATATGCCTTCATATTGTTCCACTTCTTTATATTACTAAAATAATAAATCGCTTAACAATAAATACTTTTCTGAAGTTTTTATTTACCCTTGAATTTCTTAGTGCTGAATTTTGCAGTATGTCACAAAGACTGAGTCATTAAGACAGTATGGCAGCACAGAGCAGACTGTGACAATGAAACACAAGGGAGAGCTTGTCATTGGTTCATCAATGCACGTGTTGGCCTGCCAATCAAGGGCTTCATTTTTGTTGGGCGGGGGAGGGGGTGTGTGACGTTGCACACCCTCTCAAAGTCCAGCAACTGTTCTGATGGCCTTTTACATGCTTGTCTTTTCCAGAGGTGGGTATTTCAGGTCCAGATAGTATAAGTCCAGATTAAGATTTTGTTTCAACCAGCCAGTTGAGTATAAAGAGTCACAGTCACAGAGTACTCAACTTGTTGGTTGAAACAAAATCTTGGTCTGTACTTGAACTCTCTGGACCTGAACTCCCCACCTCTTGCTGTTTCAACTGAATAAATGTAATAACTTGTTCCTCACTAAGTAAAAGAGAAAATTCCTGATAATATTAATGTTAAATTATAAAATGCTGCAATGGTTGAAACAGTACAAAGCATTGCCAGTTTATAAGGTTTCACATAAAAACATTTTGGAAATTGTTTATAACTGAAATGCCGCAGTATGAAATCCTTATTACAAATATGTACTTGTGCTACCATTAAAAACTCTGTGAGTCTTAGTGGACTCATATTGGTCTTAAAAATTTTGCTTAGTTGAATGTGGCTGTTTCACCACCATGTGCTCTGTCACAGTCTTCTTTCCACGGGGGGGTGGATCATTCACAGAATATTTTTAATTCTACACAATCATCTCATTCAAACAATTAAGAAGCTCAGCTATTTTCAGTCAGTGTTACTGAACATTAGTTAAATCAAAGATCATGCAAAAGTGATACTAAGTACAGATAGCCTGTGTAAAATGTATTTCTTTATAAAGGCATCCCAAAATTCATTTGTTTCCAAATATTAAGGTACACATAATTCAAATTGCTCACCTTAATGAAAGGCGTAAATGGGTTGTGTCATGAAAATTCTGTCTTCTGCAGGTTCCCTTCTTGTTGCGATTAGGCTTCCTTTGCTCCTTTGCAGCGCTTGTGGCCTGCTGTAGGGTTTTATACCTGGGGCTGCTTTAGTAGTCGTCCCATCCAGTAGGTTCCAGAAGGAATGCAGCCTGCAAAGGGGTGGCCTAAAGAAAGTAACTGAAGCTGGGAGTACATCACAGCTGCCATGGTCCGTCCTTATAGGGCTGCAGAGCAGCAGGAGACCCTGTCAATCCTAGCAGCCCCCATGCCTGGTGTCACGTGTTACCCCCCTGGCAGCATCATAGTGACGGCTGATGGCTAGTGCCACCTGGTCTTAGGACCCCACAGAACACCATAAAACGAAACCCACATACAGACGACATCTTGTTTTTTGTAACATCAAAAGTGACTTTTCAGTTGTACAAGATGATCTGTTTTGCTCAAATGGCCTGTGTTGGTCAAAATAGGCTTTGTGCCTTAAGTGTTTTCCATTGATAAAAATGAGAGTTTAGAGTATGGAGTGGAGTGAACCTTTATTAAGAAACTGATTTGGCTCACATTAGAGGCAGTTTGCAAAGTATGGTAAATGCTCATTAATCAGAAAAATATATATTCTAACCAATAATAATTTAAATCTGAAAATGCTTGCCATATTAGCATATATGCTTGACGGATCTAAAATTTGTTCCTTCATATACGAGTTAATTTTAAAATAGTGGAAATGCCAGCGCCCATTTGTTACTTGTTTGATGCTCCAGCATTTGAAACAAGAAAATAAGGGTAATGGGAACTAGAGCGTTCTAGTTCTTTGGCTTCAGATTACAGGACATTTCGTCGAGAATGTTCTCGAAGCACGTGGGATTCCTGTTTCAAGGTATATTACGTCATAATAAGAATTGCTGGAGCTCCTGTTAATACAACGTTCTTACATATGTTTGATAAAAAAAATAAGCTATGAGTTGCATGTTTGTTTTGGAGAAACGACCCCAAAAGAAAAACATTGATCGATGGGATTCAGTTTTTAGCCACATAAAAATAGACTGCAAATAAAAAACATAATTATAATATTTACAAAACCGTTGCACACATGAATCGACGATACAGAACTGAGGATACTATGGAAATTCGGGATCGTCGTTCATTATTTTACGATAGTAAATACAGGACTGGGCATGAGCCGCTCTTCCTCCCCGCCTCCCTAAGATAAAATTCCATTGGATTCCCCTGTTGCCATTCGAAGAGGCGGGATTGGTATGAAGAAGCGCCGAGAGGGACATCGGATTCGTCAGTGAATCAATTCTTTGGAGTTCATTCAACTATTTATTTTCGCTCCTTATTATTAAATCATTTAAGAAAATGTTACATTTTTATTATTATTTGCTAAATTGTGCTACATTGATTTGGGGAAAAAAAAGTTTATTATACAACGATTTCAAGCGCTCCTGAAAGAATCTGTAACATCATTGGATTGATGGGTGGAAAAATATCTCTCTTGCTGTAAAATAATCAAAATGATTCCAGATTTAAAAAAAAATTATTACTGTTATTGTCATCACCATCATCATCATTATTGTTATTATTATCGTTATTGATAATGATAATAATAATAATAATAATAATAGTCATTATTGTTGTTGTTGACAGCAGCAATAATAATGATAAAAATATAATTATAATAATAATAATAATGACAACAACAATAACTAGAATTGCACACAATTATACCGGGGTGTAAGCTACCAGCGGTCGGGGACTCTCGTGGTTGGCAGCCAGTTTGGTCTGGAATCCATGGGGTCAGGATCTCACGTGGTCGGCACCGGCCAGAGTTTTTTGGAACTGGTGACTTCATCTCTCTAATGTCTGCATGTTGGAGAGATGTAAGGCAGGATACTGCAGGCTAGTGTGTGTTACGCGTGTCTCGCGTGTCAATTGTCATTTGTCTTGTGGCATCTGTTTGGTCTTTTGTTGTGTCATATATTTTACTGTTTAATTAAATTTAATGTGTTTAATGTTTAATCCTACTCACAAAACATATTTAGAGAGGCTCTGACATCAAGAGAAATGTGCTGTGCCCCTTGGTTTAATTTTAGTTTGCATATCAGACGAATAGGGAAACAGGGATTACCATCTGCATCGCTCTCCACAATATGGTAAATCACCGTGAAATCAAGGATGCACGACTTAGGACATTATTCCTCAACCACACTGCTGTGTTCAACACAATCATCCATAATAAACTGCCACCAAACTCCTCATCTTTTACAGGCAAGGACTGTGACAAATCAGACACCTCATACTTCATATTAAAAACATGCATTGACATGGTGTGTTTTCATTCCTCGGCACTGATCACTAAATGCTGCCTTTTTTCACTCAAACATTTAGTTTGAACAGAAACATAACGAAGGAGGCAGCTCAGTGTGGACGATGGTTGTTTCCTTTGCTCCATTGTTGCCACCTACTGTATATTCATGCTATACAATATAATTTACTCGTCGTATTTATATGCATTCACCCACTGAATTGTTGTTTATCATTATCATTATGCAGTGTCTTGCTCAGATTGCTGCTTTTCTACACCAGACTTGCCACAGAGAATTTCATTGTTTGTCTTTACAATGACAGTGGAAGGATTTCCCCTTAATATCTGGTGAGCAGTATTAGGAAATGTAAACTCCAGTCCAGAGTTATAATTTTAATAGACCATCCTCAGTGCGTTCCACTGCAACTGTGGCTTATTGAGTAGCTTAGAAACAGCACAGACAGACTGAAATAAATTCGAATTATCCTACCCATTGCTGATACAGTTATCCGATTTATTCCTGCCACTTACTGAATATTTCTGCCTACTATTTCAGTCATAGATGTAATAATTTTATTTCAGTAATATTATTTATACATTTTACTCATATGTTATTACGCACAGTACCATTTTGATAATTATCTCTGCAATGCAGTGCAGATGATATGATATGTCTAATAAAAGTTGAACTTGTACTAGTTTTTAGCAACCATTAGGGGGCATCCAAGCCCACTAAATTACAGCGTAGTAGTATATACACTTACTGTATATATAGTAAATAAAGTGAAACTTTCAGAAATATATAAACAATATCCGATTTTAACCAAATTTGGCACATTCATTTTATGGCATATGGAGAATCAGCTTTTCAAACTTGGTAGGATTTGGAGAATCTTTTATCAAGTTTGAGTCACGTAAAATAGCACCGAATGACTGAAGAAATAAAGCCATGGTTTCAGCATAAAAACTAGGAAATCAAGAACATATTTTAATTTAATATATTGAATATACACCACTTGCAAAAAAATTAGGGATATTTGGCTTTCGGGTGAAATTTATGGAAACCGTAAAAAGTTCACACTACAGTGATATTATATCATGAAAGTAGAGCATTTAAGTAGAAGCATGCAATGGTGATTTCC
>JAAGVU020000039.1:576117-591855 GCA_011763525.2 Mormyrus iriodes
ATTAGGCCTGTGTTGTTCATGCAGGGGCACAATGACTGGATTAATGATGTTATTCAGGTAGTATGGGCTTGTCACTGAACCATTCACAAAGTGTAGGGCAGTTCTGTATTGACTAGACACACCTGCCCACACTAACACCACCACCAAAGACTCGTCTACTGACAGCAGTGGCTGATGCATAGCGCTCTCCTTGACGTCTCCAACGTCGTTGGCAGCCATCATTTCTGCTCAACGTGAATCGACTTTCATCAGAGAACAGCACTGAGGCCCACTGGTCCCTCGTTCAACTTAAATGCTCCCTGGCTCATACAAGACGATGACTGTCGTGCCTGGTGGTGTGGTCAGGTACCCTTGCAGGTCGTCTAGCATGCAGACCATGCTGATGTAAATGATTTCAAATGGTCTGACATGACACTTGGGTGCCTCTCACCTCCCTTAAATTTGCCTGGAGTTGAGTGGCATTCATCATCCGGTTCCACAGGGCACGGTTCACAATGAAGCGGTCATCAGTGTGGGATGTGGCCAATGGACGTCTACTTCTATGCCTTTCGGTGACTTATGTTGCAACCTGCTGAAGACACTCTGTAACACTCTAAGCTCAGTGGCCACTTCTGTCTGAGAACATCCTATTTGAAGCCTCACAATGGCGAGGTACTGTTGCCCAATTGTTAGGTGTCGTCTTGGTCTCATGATGTCAAAATGTGAACAGCATGATGAGAAGGACTGTTTAAATACCAATTCTGATTGAACCAGGAAATTTATTGGTCGATTCATGGATCAAACACCTGTTGTGAATTATGCCGTTAAGCTCCTTGTTAGAGAACAGCAAGTTGTGTAAAAAGTACTGAAACATTTCACAGTTGGACATGTGCATTCAAAAGTTTAGGGAAGGTCACATTAAGTTCACCTGTAAAGGTTATAGTGCATATTAGGTTCATCCTGAAATTTCACCCGAAAGCCGAATATCCCTAACTTTTTGAGAGTAGTTTATATTCATAAAGAGGACTCAAGGAAATATGCAACAAATTTTGTTCCTATCAGTCAAAGCACCAATGACAAGGACGCAAAAGCAAGTTTACAATATTATGTGTATTTAAGGGAAAAAAAAACTAAAGACCATATAGACATACTACAAACCATTAGAAGCATCTTAATTCACAGAAGGGGAAGACATAAAAATCTTGAATATTTGACTTATGCCTCACGAGTTATTAACTGAAGTGCGTCTTGCATTGCTAGCTCTCTCTTTTGGTTGAGACACACCGTTTCTTGCCATCATGAGCATAACTCCATACTGTACCTCCATCTGAACCCACCCATCAAATTTCATGTTTATATGTTGAACGGTGTAGGCGTCAGAGCCACAAATGTGAAACGTGACACATTTACCCTCAGTGTAGCGCCCCCCGGTGGTGGATTTGGATGTATTTTTGTGGGTGACCTCAGACCAACATGTAATACACAAACTGCAAATTTCACGTTTTTACATTTTGTAGAGTCATTTTTTGTAGCGCCCCCTATTGGTTAATCTGCTCCAAACTTGGTGTCAGTCCCAGGAGTGAGGGCCCGATTACGTCTGTGATGTTTCCTGCCATTTTGACTGCCCACCAGTGATTTATAGCATGTAAGTTCACACGGAAAAACAGGACAACACTTTGAAATAGCTAGCAAAATAAGTCGAAATGATGAATGTGCAAAGTACGCGGGCCAAGAATTTCATTGACACCAATCAATCGTCTCTGAGTGAAAAATCCAGAGACGACAAAACAATGTAGGTTCTGCAAATTTCGTAAAACAGCGGGAAATTTTTATAAGTGGAAGTGGGCGGGGCCTATGTCATCTGACGCAGTTCACAGTCCTGAACAAGCTGATATAAAGTTTTTGAACGTATGAAGTCATTAACTAAAACCTGTTTGGTATAATTATAGCGCCCCTGGTGGTTGACATGGGTCATTTTTTGCAGGGCCGTAGAACAGTGGGCTCTACCTACCCTGTAAATTTCACCATTGAAAGTCAAACCGTTTGGGTTGAAGAAAGACTTATAGGCGATTTGGGAAATATTATTATTATCATCATCATCATCATCAATAATAATAATAATAATAATAAATCAGTACATAAACAATAGGACGCCTAACTGATAACACATAGTATTACAACCGTTCTCAATACTGACGATAGGAACTTAGGGAAAGTTACGCTTACACGTGAAATCCACAATCAGCTGACTAAGGATAGCAGCGAGGTTCTGGGAATACGCATGCGCTGTGAGCAAGATCCGGGCTCGGGGAAGGATGAATGCTAATTTCCAAGATGGCGGCGGAGGGAGGAGGGAAGGAGATGAACGAAATCAAAACTCAGTTCACCACTCGGGAAGGCGTCTATAAACTCCTCACTCACTCCGAATATAGCCGTCCCAATAGGGTGCCTTTTAATTCCCAGGGCTCTAACCCGGTCAAGGTCTCCTTCGTCAACGTCAACGACCAGTCAGGCAACGGCGACAGAATCTGTTTCAATGTGGGCCGGGAGCTATACTTTTATATCTATAAAGGCGTCAGAAAGGTAAACGGAGCGGTGTCTTGTCGGGGTGTGAGGTGTGCTGAGAATAATCTTTGAGCTTGGAAGCGGAGAGCACCTGTACCTTGCAGAGCTTATTGGCGCCTGAATGACGCCGCTCAGTGACACTCGCTGGTTACTGTGTTGGTGTAATCTGCGCGTCCCCGCTCCCGCTCCCGCTCCCGCACTCATCCGGACGGCGGGGCCAGGCCGCGCCGGGAAGCCCACACGCGCAGCGGCCGGTGCCGGGCGCTCGCGTACTCCCTCGAGCTTCCCTGCGTGCAAAGGGAGGGGGCGTGTGAGCATCCTCGTCGCTGCAAGCCGGGAAGTGTCTGACCCACTTGCAGTCGCTCACTTGTGTTCTGCTGCTTGCCTGTCTTCTTTTGTACGTGTGTTTGCGGGCGGAGGAAACAGTAGCGCGCACATATCGCACGTTTTTCATTGATACGGCGTTATTAGACACTTGTTATGCTTGGCTGACTACATGCAAAGGGATATATTGGATTGGCGTGAATGACGTTCAGTGCTATGACTGATTCTAATGCGCGCCCTGACCTTTGCACTTATAGGACCAAGGGAGTCCTCGCAGAAGCCGTGGGTGACCCGCGTAGAGGTTGCTGAAGTTATTAAAGTAGGGTGGTTTATCAGCGGTGCAGGGTGTTTGTGTGCACTTGACAGTGAGAAGACAGTGCCGCCCTAATGGTATGTTAGTTTGTGAAGTCAACAGTCTTGTGGAAATGGGATGATGTTTGTACCTTGTGTTTATCTTCCATGTCAGCAGCTGCACAGCGGGCCAATCAGCAGTGCTGCTGTCACACAGCGATGTCAGTAGGACACTTAAGTTAAAATGCGTTTGACTAATACCATATAACTAGATCAAATCTAGTTTTCTTACAACAAAGAAAATTTAAAAGTAATTGTATAGGCTAAATGTTATGTGCCACTGTTTAATTACAAACTCTTACTGTTTGCTATGTAGCATTAAATGAAAATATCTGCGTGCATCTAGTAAGTCAGTGATGGTGAAACGATTCTTCCACAAATAGCCAACTGCAGGTCTGCTTTCACCTCCTGCTCAGAGGTGACATTAACCAGGCATGTAGGCTTTCAGCCTTGGAAGACCTTGGCAGCTGTTGTACCTTAGCTTTGGAAAAGGTCTAAAGCCTCCACACCACCTTTGGTTTTCTCATTGAACCAGGATGTTTTGCACAGCCATGGTTAGCTGCTGTGCATTTTCCTGAGTTAACTGAGCTACAGAAGGTGCAGTGTGGTGATTAAGGATATCGGTTTTTATCACTAAGCGTTTCATGAAGTCCCAGGAGGCTCTCTGCTGAGGCTTTTTCTGCATCCAGGTGCTTAACCTGAATTGCTCCAGTAAAATATTTAGCTGATTGAAATTTTGAGTTTCTACGCATAACATGAAAATGATGTCTTGGGAGTAAGTCAGAGATTGGTGTTGGTGGGCAAAGTCAGCTGGCCTGTCTGTCCAGGGCAGGAGACTAATTGCCCCAAACCTGTCTATCTACAGCAGTCCTGGATTTCTGTAGTATCTTTCACTTAGTTGAGATTTTTGCATGACGCTGTGTGTTTTGTGTGCCAGACTCTGTTTCTGACTGTATTGCGAAAATGTCTTCATGCTTTAGGAAAACAAAATCATCCCTCTTAATATTTTAGAGCTGTTATACATTCTGGGCAGTAGTCAGAATAACCTAGCTTTTAAGCATATCCTTGCAGTCTTTGCTATAGTTCCATCTTAATAAGATGTTAGTCATCCTGTGGTAAAATTTGAATATTTTCATTAAAATTTGGGGTATTGGGTCTTGTGTTGGGCAGGCAAAGAAAGGAAGAAATCGTTTCAAAGTTGAAAGCGAGATTCTGAGATGTGCCCTGGAATATGCTGGCCATGGTAGTAATGACTTAGTAATGACTATAGACAGACTGATTAACGATGACGTAACTCAATAAATGCTTGATGAGTAGTAATCTGGTTGTGTTGTATGGTGTTATAGAACACTTGTATAGCATGGATGGGGTCCCCATGGAAATGGCTGAGAATCACAAATCTAAAGGATCGATGAATTCTGTTTAATATAATTGTAGTTTGTACTTTATTAGCAGAAATCCCCCTGCTCTGATTCTACTTCTCAGATTTAAGTGAGCATTGATTTAATTCAAGCGACAACCATTTTACAGGAAGCAGAACTGACATCAGTCTGCTGAAGAAAGGATAGATTTTCCAGCTGTGGTGTTTAGCATGAGCCTCTTCTGTGATTTTGTGTCAGCTTGTACAAGAAACACGGCCCTGTTTCCAATGTACTCCTGCTTCCTTGCACAGCATGAAACTTGCAGCGTTAAGCGTGGCTGGCTGGCAGGCATGTGCATATGGTGCTGTATCTGCCTTCTACCTCTTGTTTCTCCTTTTGGGCTGATGTGTGCAGCGAATGGCCCGATACATAGACAAATTTAAATGTGGGAAAGCAAGACGAGTTGTTGTTAAAGTCAAGACACCTTGTGTGTGACTTTAGTTACAAGCTACAATACACTCTAAGTAAACTTCCCAAATAATTGGCCATAAAAACATTTTCTTTTAATATTTACAAATATGCATACATGCATGTGTAAAATTGTTTGTGCAGTTTATTTTAATACTTTTCAGCTACTCAACAGAAAGATTAGTCAGTTATTTTGGTCTATTTCTTTAGTGAATTTAATAATATCTACTGGAGAAATTCAGTCAGTCAGTCCAGTTTGTGGCTGTATTCTAGAACGTTTTTTTCTTATGGAGTTTAGGGCCTTATGGGGCTCTGAGGGTTGGAACACTGTGCTTGTGATCAGAAGGTCGCTGGTTCAAATCTGAGGATCGGCAGCGTGATTTCTCCGTTGGGACCTTGAGCAAGAGCAGGAACTGACTTTCACAATTGTATGTTACCATCGACAATAAAAGTATCTACCAAATAAGTAAAACATGGTGCTTATAGACCTCGAAGTCTTTGCGTGATGTTCTTGTCATGTTTAGGAAGTTGATATATTTCTCTGTTAACCTTTGGATAATAGGCATAAACACTCAGGTGTATCCACTATATCTTTTACCTGTGTGCTGTATGTGTCTGTGATATTCTGCAGCAGAATCCCTGCTGTGCTGAATGGCACCAAGATAAACAACAAATTTGCTCCCTCACCTGGGGTATTTGCACAAATCTAAAATAAAAAAGTGTAAATAATAGGGGAATTGTGACCCAATCACAGTAAGCAAGCATCCAGAGAAAAGCACTGGAGCCCCCTACTGGACCCTGAAGGCTCAGATGCCTCAATCTGGGTGTGGTGATGGGCTTTCAAGAGATGTGGGTTGACATCTAGTGTTATGTGGGGTCCAGTGTTTTTTTTTCTTCTTCTTCTTTGTTGTTATTAAACAATTGTAATGTCTGCAAACTACTGATGTTTACCCAGAGTATGCAGACTTTATGATGTATAAACAGCATTGGTAATTCCTTATAAAAGTGTGGTTAGCATCATTTAAGAGAGTGCAGATGTCATGCTTGACTCCTGATGTCTTCTTGTTTTTGCAGTGCTGTGTCGTTCTCCTGCTCTGCAGTGCTGCTCCTCTTTCTCTCCGTTTGATGGTCCTTTCCCATCATTTGCATGTTGTCTTTGGCTGTTCCTGCTGCCTGTTCCTGTCTGGTTCTGTTCCCCTCGCCTGTCTTCACGGCTTCCTTCAATTTTTTGCTTGCTTCTGTGCAGGCGGCTGATCTGAGCAAACCGATAGACAAGAGGATATACAAGGGAACACAGCCAACGTGTCATGACTTCAACCACCTGACGGCAACAGCTGAGAGCGTGTCTCTGCTGGTGGGCTTCACGGCCGGCCAGGTGCAGCTCATAGACCCCATCAAGAAGGAGACAAGCAAGCTGTTCAACGAGGAAGTGAGTGTAGATCAGTGACCATGCCCTGAAGCTCAGTCTCTGTCGGTCTGTCGGCATTGATGAATATTATTTTAAAAATGCCTCTGCCATGGCTCCTTGTGTGTGGAGTTACCACGTTCTCTCCATGTCGTGGTGGGGTTTTGTTTGAGTACTCCGGTTTCCCCCCAACAGCCCAAAAATTGGAGTTTCCAAATTGCCCATAGGTGTGTGTATGTGTGTGTGTGTGTGTGTGTGTGTGTGTGTGTGGGGTTTGTCCTGTGATGGGTTGGCGCCCCATCCTGGGTTGTTCCCCTGCCTTGTGCCTGTAGCCTCCAGAATATGTTCCAGCCAGATCCCCACCATCCCGAGTAGGACAAGTGGGCATAAAAAGTGGATATATAGGTAATATATTAGGACAATGTGTGTGTGTGTGTGTATATATATTTCTTTATTACTTTGTAGCCCTAGAATTTAACCTCAGTGCTATTTAGTTCCAGTACAGTAGCTTCAGAAAAACATTCAGCTGTTAAAAATGATCAGTTTCACTATTTTCTGCACCTTGGACTCTTGTCAGTTACTACAGGCCAATGTCCAGAATTACTGGTAAATGTAAATATTAGTCGAAATGCAGAATATAGTGAGAGTAAATGGTAGTGACATGACAGAGGCAGGGAAAGAGATGAGACAAGAGCTGAAACGCCCTAGTCACAGTACTGGTGGTCAGCTTTTCCTGAAGGAAGCTTAGCTCTTTGGTTTAAATGTGAGCTGTATCATTTGCTGCTTGCTACCTAGAGTTCATAACCCAAAATGCTAATTTGACTGTTTATCTCGACTAGCCATGCAAGTAACGTCTGTGGTCCGCGGAGTGCCAGGGAATTACAGGCTGTTTGCAGAAGCAGAAGTGCGTCTCTTATCTGTGCCTAGCCCGGCTGCATGGTGCTTTATGATGTTTTGTGGCAAAATGTGATCTTTCGGCCCTGGATGTGAAGTGGATGACCAAATATCAACTGGCTTCTTGTTTAAACAAACATGGAAGCAGTCAGCAAAGAATGTGGAACTTGCAGCTAAATTTACAGTGAAAAACTGGATAAGCAAATGAAAATAACAACATGCTTTTGATAAGACAGCCTCTATTCTCCCCACTTCAGATTTTCATCGAGAATCTTGTGTAGATTCATAATATGGTGGTGGAGCGAAGCGGTGTCGATCTCCTGCTGTTGGCTCATAGTATGATCTTCATGGCCTCTCTATCTGCTGCTGCTTGACAGAGGCTGATCGATAAGTCCAGGGTGACGTGCGTGAGGTGGGTGCCGGCCTCAGAAAGCCTCTTCCTGGTGGCGCACTCCAGCGGCAGCATGTACCTCTACAACGTGGAGCACGCCTGTGGCACAGCGGCACCGCACTACCAGCTGCTGAAGCAGGGCGACGGCTACGCCGTGCACACCTGCAAGAGCAAGTCGACGCGCAACCCTTTGCTGCGCTGGACGGTGGGCGAGGGTGCGCTCAATGAGTTCGCCTTCTCACCTGATGGCAAGTTCCTGGCCTGCGTGAGCCAGGATGGCTTCCTGCGCGTCTTTAGCTTCGACGCCGTCGAGCTGCACGGCACCATGAAGAGCTACTTCGGGGGCCTACTGTGCGTGTGCTGGAGTCCCGACAGCAAGTACATCGTGGCAGGGGGGGAGGATGACCTGGTCACTGTGTGGTCATTTGCTGACTGCCGGGTCATTGCCAGGGGCCACGGGCACAAGTCCTGGGTCAGTGTTGTCTCGTTTGACCACTACACCACCAGCGTGGAGGAGAGCGATCCAATGGAGTTTAGCGGCAGCGACGAAGACATCCAGGACCAGATCCACTTCGCCCGAGATCGGGCCAACAGCACGCAATCGCGGCTCTCCAAGCGGAACTCTACGGACAGCCGGCCCGTCAGTGTCACGTATCGGTTTGGCTCGGTAGGCCAGGACACCCAGCTGTGCCTGTGGGACCTGACGGAGGACATCCTGTTCCCTCACCTTCCGCTGTCCCGGACCAGGACGCACACCAACGTCATGGGCGCCAGCAGCCCGCGTGTGGGCGTGCCAAACGTCCTCATTGGCACCAACCCGGGAACCAACGGCAACAACGGCGTGGCCCTCCCAAGCAACTCGCTCCCGGCGCCATTACCCCGCTCCAACAGCCTGCCGCACTCGGCGGCAAACACAGCCAGTGGCAAGGGCAGCGTGCTGGCAGACGGCGCCGTGGCCTCAGGGGTCGGAAAATTTGCCACGCTGTCACTGCATGAGCGCAAGGAGCGGCACCATGACAAGGAGCACAAGCGCAACCACAGCATGGGGCACATCAGCAGCAAGAGCAGCGACAAGCTCAACCTGCTGCCTAAAAGCAAAGCGGACCCTGCAAAGACCCTGGGCACCACACTGTGTCCCCGCATGGGGGACGTGCCCCTCTTAGAGCCTCTTATCTGTAAAAAGATCGCACATGAAAGACTCACGGTCTTGATATTTCTGGAAGACTGTCTAGTGACAGCCTGCCAGGAAGGCTTTATTTGCACCTGGGCACGGCCGGGTAAAGGGGTAAGTTTTCCCGTTTAAAGCTTAAACTGGTTTTAGTATTTTTAGTTTTGCCTTCTTTTAGTTTAATAAAAGCCACCCCGTTGGACACATTTTGTAACATTCTATGCAGAATATCAACAGTCACGCCTGGTAGTTCTCAATCGGCATTGTGGCTCGCTTGAGATGTATGTAGTCTGGATTTTCCAGGAACGTTTTCCGGCCTCGATTTTTACATTTTTTTTTTTCCCCTGCTCACTGAAGCTCCTGCAACACCAGAGGGCATACTTGTCCTACTTGCGCCTTTCTGTGACATATCTGTTCATGCATGTTGGCAAAGGGCCTCCTGCTGGCTTAGGCCTGCCTGGGTGGCCAGCTCAATGAATGTGCTCATTTAGAAGGATTGAAACGCAGCTCTTCTTGTTTTTGTTCTTTTTCCTTTTTTCCCCTCCAGGGCTTATTGTCATCCCGAAACCAGGCCCCCTCTCCCAGTGGGACGGTACTATAGCCATCATAGTTTTCTTTTCTTTTTTCTTTTGCTGCTAAGAAACATAACTTTCCAACCTCACCAGAGCTTGGTCTTCACCTTCAACACAAAGCTTCCTGTTGTTTTCCCCATTTTTCCCCTCCTTTGTTTTGTTCGGTGTTTTTAACAGATATGACCTGTAAACAAAATACTGGAATGGTGAAGTGCAATAGTATGCGATGGCTGTAATGGACAGGGGGGGCTGCCCATTCATGCTTCTCTACTCCCTGCTGGCATCTCTCCCCAGTCTGCTTTATATTTTTCTTTTTACAATTTCTGAACGAGGTATAGTCTTATTGGACCTGCTTTGTAAAGGGAGACTGAAGAACTGCTTCCATATGTAATACTTAATGGGTTAAACCATTTCTCACCTTGAATTTAGGACCTCAGAGTTGAGTATTTTTGCACTGATATGTTTTGGTTTTGCTGTGTTTCTTTTATACAACGGAGGAACAAACTCTAGATGCTCTTGGGCCTTTGACATTATGCCGTTACCATCTGGCTTCAATCTGTGAATCTAAAAGCTGGATGCTACTCTACACATACACTATAATATATATAAAGTGTGTGTGTGTGTGTGTGTGTGTGTGTTTGAGATTGTTTGCACTTAATAGAATGGCTTTACGATTTCCTGGGGTGATTTTTCCAGACCGGTCTGAGGTGGATGAAATGATAGTTCAAACCTTTGTATCGATGGAACATTTATTTTTAATTTGTCAAATTAATTTGACACTGCATTGTACGTAAAAATATTGTATTTCAGTGATTGGAGGGGAATGATCATTACCCTAGTGGAAATTCATGACCGTATAAAGAAATGTTTCTAATTCAGAAAGATATAATATGAAATTGATATTAAAACTCTTGAATATGCAGGTTTTTTCTTTTTGGTTGTACAAAAGATGATTCAGATGTATTTTTCTTAATGAAATGTTGGTATAGGAGAGACCT
Source organism: Mormyrus iriodes (assembly GCA_011763525.2). Taxonomy (NCBI): domain Eukaryota; kingdom Metazoa; phylum Chordata; class Actinopteri; order Osteoglossiformes; family Mormyridae; genus Mormyrus; species Mormyrus iriodes. The sequence goes on from JAAGVU020000039.1 coordinate 586,594, forward strand.
TTGTATCAAATGCTCATATCTCCATAATTAAGCTCTAATGCTTACTGTTACACATTCACTCAGGAGCTCAGGAAGTCTAAGGCAGACTGAACAATATAAGAATCAAGATTTTGCTTAACATCAGCAGTGCTATTCTGTGTAACTTAAGTAGCATCCTCTAGAAACACCTAGTTTCAAGGTTCACCAATGGGAGCTTTCCCATGTGACACCATTAAAGCCGTTTTACTGTCCTCCTTCCTTTGTCATGTCTGCTCTTTGTCAATATGTATTGTGACGCTTTGGCCATTGCAAAAAAAGATTTGTGATTTTAAAGCAGCTTCCTTTGACATCTGGAAAAGGAGCTTTTCAGCCAGGCGGTTGCACACGGTGGCATTAATGAATGGCCTGAGGCATTAGTACTGAAATTGGAGCCACTGATGCTCTTATCAGCTGCTGACCTCAAGGCCGCATATGGGATGAACACTGTGTCTTGCGCTCCACCTGATATCTGTGCGAGGAGTGATTACAGAACCTGGAGCAAACCCACTATAAACAAATTGATCACATTTGTATTTTTCTGTTTTGTACAATTGATTTGTAATAAAATACAGTTGACTATAAATTGAAAAATTCCATATAACCAAACAATCCCATATATTGTACTCATGTCAGTATGACATGGCATTCTAAATTTAATAATGGGGGGGGGGTCCCACTTCTGTTCTTTACATCTGGAATTATTCCTGCTGCTGGCAGACAATGTAGGAACTGGTTGTTGCTTCTGCTCTGGAGAATTCTGACTTTATCCAGTTTGCCTTTTCATAATGCTCCTTGTCAGAAAATGGCAGGCTCCAGTGTGGAAGAAAGGGGGCCCTGTACTTATCATTGCCTTCCAGAATGTGGGCACACAATCCACCATGAGCTGCTACCGTGACCAGTTACATCTGATGGCAAAATGTATTGCTGCATATGGCAAGACGCAGGTAGGTCTCCCTGCTTATTACTGTACTTGGGCTGTGAGCGGTAGACTTCCACACTATTATGGCCACCTTGTTGGCCTCGTCAGCATAGAAACTGTGCCAATATGACAGAGCAGTGTTACAGGTGTCATTCTTAAAGGAGACAATCATCTTGAACAAATGGCAGCTATTGCAACTACATACCAGTGTTTTTGGGGATACAAACCATTAACTGTATTGACCCACCATTCTCCCCTCCAAACAGCAGGTAGTTCTACACCCAAAATGAATTTTAAGTCCATAGCATGGCTATAGCAGACTATAGGCAGAGCTACTGAGCAGCAGTGGACTGAAGACTGGTCTGTAGTAGGCAGAGAGATGTATTCTTTTTCCCGAAGCTACATGAGTATGGGGGCAGCAAAGGCTCAGCGGGCTAAGCCTCCATGCCTCTAATCACCGATTTTAGCAAGGTCTGGGCAGAACAGTCACGTCTGTGGGCCCTTGAGCAAGGTCCTTAACCCCCAGCTCCATGAGTGCCACTGCAGGAGGCTGCCCTTTGCTGCCAAGCTCCCTCTCACCTACATGTGTCAAGGAGAGCAGGATGGTGTAGGTGAAGAGAATTTCCCCACAAGGGATTAATAGCAGTATTATCATTATAGAAGTGGCTGTAAATATTCGAGATATCTACCCTACTGGAGAAATCTAAAATCCCAACTGACAGACTATCAGAACCTAGAGTGAAATGAACCATTTAACACGTCCCGTCCCCAGAGATCTGCCGATCTCCATAACACCATAACATCTAAGGATTATTGGGGGTTCACTAAGGACATCAGACAGAGACAACCTCCAGGGTTTGGTGCAGGTCTCCCTGTTCCCATGAGATGGGCATCAATGGCCCAGTATCAACAATGGTAGGGATTGCTCACCTACACTCCAGGGGCATTCGCCAGCCCAGCAGCAAAGGTCAAGCGGGTGATAATTTCCCCAATGTGGCCTAGAATCAGGGTTTTAAGTTTAAAATGTATTGATTATGAATGAATGTATGAAAATTACAATATTTCTGGTTCTTACTTGAAATAAGAATATTCAATATACAGCTCCGAAATCAATTAAGAGACCACAAAATTTTCACCTTCATCTCAGTTAACGGGTATGCTCGTGTAAAATATACATTTTTTGCAAAGTCCAGCCTGGCTGTTTCCTGCCTCTCACTGACGAAGGACTTCATTCTTGCTTTATGGGTGTTCAGTCCGCTTCTAGGAACCTGATACGGACTGTCCTAGCAGTGCACTTCAAACAACTTAATGTTTCCCATTTTTTTTGAAGGTGAGTTGAGGTCATCCTCTGATTTTTGAGGCACTGCAGGATCAATTGACTGTTCTCTGGCATTAAGAAATTTCTCCTGCCCTCTACCAGGCTGGATTTTGGTTATTGCCAGTGTCTCCTGCTTCACATTTTTGTGCACTGCGGTCTCAAACTTTGAGCCTTTGAAGCAGCCTGCCTTGCAGTTTAGCCTCTGCCAGCAGAACCAGGAAATGGTTCTATCCATCCATCTTCTGTAACTGCTTTTCCTTTTCAGGGTTGCGGGGGGGGGGGGGGGTCCAGAGTCTACGGGCACAAGGCAGGGAATAACCCAAGATGGGGTGCCAGTCCGTTGTACACATGCACACCTACAATTTGGTAATTCCAATTAACCTCATCATGTTTTTGGACTGGGGGGGGCACAATGACATGGTAAGAACATGCAAACTTTCTGTTTTGTACAATTGATTTGTGAGAGTGAGTGAGTGAGTGAATTACAATCATGCATGGATCAAGCAATCAACTAGGCCTATGTGAAGCTAGGCTGAGCTTCCAGGGCTGCTTAGATGCAAGAGCAGAGTGCGTTGGAGCAGGAGCCACATAACTATTCAAATCAAAAATTCAAGAAGTCTAGCAGTAAAAGCAGTGCTGTAAGTACTCACCAGGACAGGGTCACAGGTCCAAATCCTGAAAAACCCAAACCAGATCTGCAATAATGTAAATTATAGAAATTTCACCTTAAGAAAATGTACATAAAGCATAGCAGAAACATTTCTTTCCATCACTTTTATGCATTGCTGGAATTACAGTGCAGTGCACAATGTCTTATGCTAATTACACTGAATGTATACATTGGAGCATTACAGCATTTACCATATACAGCAGTATTGTTGGGGGCGGTGTGTGTTTCAGCGGGTTGTGCCCAATTGCTCACGTTGGCATTCTAGCAGACAGCCTATTGAATTGGTGTCAGGACCCTGAGCAAAGCAATTGCTAAAAGGGTATTGGACAGACTACCACTGGGACCCCTTGCTCTCACCTCTGTATACATCTCTCCTGAAAAGCTAGATGGGAATATACCCAAAGAATTTCTTTACTGGGATAAATGAAGTATTATTACTCTTTTGGTAGACTGCTTTCAATGACGATGCACATAAATCTATGAATACGACCAATTAACAGCTTCTGCTCTCTTCTGACACTCTGGGTGGCTCTTAAAAGAGCCTTTGGGTTTTTACAAAGCAGCAGAGGCTTTACTTGGAGCTGGTGTACTTGGTGACAGCCTTGGTTCCCTCAGACACGGCATGCTTGGCCAGCTCGCCAGGAAGCAGCAGCCGCACGGCTGTCTGGATCTCCCTGGAAGTGATGGTGGAGCGCTTGTTGTAGTGAGCCAGGCGGGACGCCTCACCGGCGATACGCTCGAAGATATCATTGACGAAAGAATTCATGATACCCATGGCCTTGGAAGAAATGCCGGTGTCCGGGTGAACCTGCTTCAGGACCTTGTACACGTAAATAGCGTAGCTCTCCTTCCTTGACCTCTTGCGCTTCTTACCCCCCTTTCCAGCCGTCTTCGTGACCGCCTTCTTGGAGCCCTTTTTGGGCGCAGATTTAGCTGGCTCAGGCATGCTCTCTCGTCTCTTTCAAACAAGAATAATGATCCTGCTGCTTACTCCACCTCCTTATATTTTGGCTCTATGCAGATTAGGGAGGGATCGTGAAAAGCCATTTCAGTGGATAGTAAAGAACCGCCAGAATGACATTCAAATTCTATTGGCTACCGAAAAAGCTTTTTCGCCCGAGCATTGCTTTCTTCAGCGGAAAAAAACCTTTGATAGCCATTTAACGCAGCCTGACTTATGCATGTTTAACCATATCGGGAATATTGCCTGAAAAATAAGTCTCTCTATCAAAATATCTGGACATTAACCTTTCCAACGTTCAAAACGTAACTGCTCTTAGTATGAAAATCTATCGATTTAGTTTGAACGTTCATATTCAGGATTTTTGTTACACGCACAATTGTACTGCACAATGGCAGTGAAATGTTATTGTGACAAAACAGCTCCGTCACATATAAAACCTATAATGAAGTTAAGATGAATAATAAGAGATATATTGAAGCATGTGTAATACAAATGTCTGAAAAGCACGCATTCGACACCAGTCGCGCAAGTTCGCTAAAAGGTGGATGACGCTTAATAGAGCCCTTTATCAGCTGCGTGACATAAAAAGCTTGTGAATACTCCCCGTCGGGGAATCGAACCCCGGTCTCCCGCGTGACAGGCGGGGATACTAACCACTATACTAACGAGGAGCTTAGTGAAAGAAAATATCGGATCCTTACAGGAGATACACATGTATTCCTTTTTATGTGTAAGTCACACATGTAGTTATATTCTTTGGTATAAAAAGATAGCTTACTTGTTGAATACCAGTCTTGAACTTGGTCCACAATATTGAATTCTAAATCTAGCACGATTTCCAGCCGAACAAAGCTTATTTGGCTGCTGTGCTCGAGTATCTCACCGCTGAAATCCTGGAGTTGGCTGGAAATGCTGCCCGCGACAAGAAGCGCATCATTCCTCGTCACCTGCAGCGTCTCGGCATGCACTAAAAGTTAATTAAGTTTTAGCAAGTCATTCTGTGTAACCTGTCTCCATTCGTCGTGAAACACCAAGCCTGGTTTTAGGTTAATTGGTGAACTAGCTTTCGGTGTACACAGTGCATACCTTGACTACAAGGTGACTTTGACCCGATGCTTTTGCGGTTGAGCCTCAAATTTTATACACGTATCGATCTTGTGCAGAGGAAATAGCTCCCCCTTCTCCATCACTCCGGCCGGGCGATCTTCGGCTTGAAGTGAAACAATTGTTTCGCCATTGGCCGGTGCCGGCAAAGTGTCTCAAAACTGTCCCGGCCGGTTGGCCGAGGGCGCGAGATCGGCCCCGCGCGATTGGTCGGCGCTGCCATGTCCCGCCCTCCCGGCCGACGAAATGTTTCAGCCCGGCGACGGCCC
>JAAGVU020000039.1:591955-604700 GCA_011763525.2 Mormyrus iriodes
ACCACTGAGTGGAGGAGGAGGAAGGCCGCTGAAGCCATGGCCGTGACACACGGTCTCTCCGTTCCACCTCATGTCAGTCACCAACACTATACCTGTAAACAGTGTGGGCAGCCGCGGAAGCAGGAATATGGACACAGGAGATTTAAAAATCTTTCTGTGAAAAAGCAGAGGGGAAGTCATTTGAGGAGTGGAAGGCACAGCACGAGGAGCCGCACTAACTAAATGCCTTTTCACATAATTGGTGTGTGTCTGTGTGTGTGTCTGTGTCTGTGTGTCTGTCTGTGTGTGTATTTATAAATAAAAAGATATATGGTAAAGACTTTTTGTCCCCCCCCCAGTTGAAAGCTGAGTATGAGGTATGCTGGAGCTGGACTTGGTCCACAGCACAGTGTTTGACATATATGTATCACTATATATTAGACATATACATTATATTAAATGTATAATACAATATGCATATTATGAGAGATGATATATATATCACATTTAAATGATGCAGTATTTGTAGGTTTTACTTTAATGCAACATCTCCTTTCCTCAATTAATTTAATCAGTCAGTTAATTTCAGACTCGTGGCCGGAGCCGGATTCGAACCGAGGAGCACCACGTTTTGGTCTAAGTAAAAATGCAAAATTGACAAAAAGTTGCTGAGGGAAACTCTACATTCCACGGTCACAAAGGCAGCTAACATGAGTGAGGCAGGTTGCCGAGAGAGATGCGCGGCGTACGCAAGCCAGGACTTATTAGAGATTTAGTATGCACTCACACTTAAAATTACTATGCATCACTAATATATATGATCCAAATGATTTTCAGTGTCGGCAGCACTATAACAATCGTCCGGCTGCACTTAGGCTAACGGCTTGAAACGTTCTCGGGCTCCAGCCGCTGGAGGATGGGCTACCCCTTCTAATCTGGCTCCTTTCTACTACAAAGTTTCTTTGCCACTGTCGCCTCTGGCCTATTTTGAGACTATGTAATATTGTGAAGATGCGCTATATGAATGAAGGCCAGAATGACAAATGTTCCAGTTACCGATTAAGAAAGCTTATGGTAGCGCACGATTAACCATCCATAATATTGTCGGGGATTTGGAACAGCCGCTCAAAAACTAGAACAGTCGACCGCACTTCAACATTAGTTCTGTCCCCCCTCAAATTGGTATTGGTATCAATGAGCTTATGTCGTAGTACTCGAAACGTTTTGTACAGCGTGTACGCCAACAACTCGAAGGAATATTCGCTTTTTTAAGAGGGAGTGGGTGGCTCTGAAAAGAGCCGTTGGGTCTTTAGATTCACTCGCTGCAGCGTTCACGCTTAGCCGCCGAAACCGTACAGAGTGCGGCCCTGGCGCTTGAGAGCGTACACAACGTCCATGGCGGTGACGGTCTTCCTCTTGGCGTGCTCGGTGTAGGTGACGGCGTCGCGAATGACGTTCTCCAGGAACACCTTCAACACGCCCCGCGTCTCTTCGTAGATCAGACCGGAGATACGCTTAACGCCACCGCGACGGGCAAGGCGACGGATAGCCGGTTTCGTGATGCCCTGGATGTTGTCGCGAAGGACTTTACGGTGGCGCTTAGCACCACCCTTTCCAAGCCCCTTACCTCCTTTTCCACGGCCAGACATTATGCAAGGTTTTTTTCTGTTGAAATCGAAATAGTACTAAGGGACATCGTACGCCATATTATATTCATCTGAACGACCTGATTGAAGCCATAATGCAACTTATGTTCATTGGTCATATACGGTCCCTGCAAATGGTTCTATGTTGCTTCTTAGTGCTTTCTTTTATATTTATAAAATCTGTTTGTTTGGTTGTTTTTGTCCTTTTTCAGTCCTTTTATCTTTATTTATCCAAATTAATTTTTATGTTAATACATATTCGTGCTTTTCCTTATGCATTTACATGCTTTAAAAAATGCTGTCTGCATCTGTGTGTATTGTGGTAAGCATTCAGGTCATTTTTAAGAAGTAAAAGATACTGCTTTAAAATGAAGAAAACAGATCTTTTATACAGCCTTTACCAATAGGTTAAGATGGCCCCTGATCTTCTCTGTGGCCCCTGCCAGGCCCCCCCGGGAGCTCCCCGGTTCAAATCCAGCTCCAGCCATGACTGTGAAATTGACTGACTAATTAAATTAATTAAGGAAAGGAGATCTTACATTACTAAAGTAAAACCTACAAATACTGTATATCATCATATATATGTGTTGTATATATATATATATATAATCTCTCTAATATAATAAACATATTATTATACATATATAATATATATTATACATCTAATATAATGTATATATCTAATACATAGTGATACTTGCATATAATATAATGTCAAACACTGTGCTGTGGACCAAGTCCAGGTCCAGCATACCTCATACTCACCTTTCAACTGGGGGGGACAAAAAGTCTCACTTCAGAAAACTTTCATATATCTTTTTATTTATAAATACATACAATTATATATATGGCAATATAATAATGAATTACGTGAGCATATTTAGTCAGTGCGGCTCCTCGTGCTGTGCAGGCCCGGTGCCTTGGCCCAACAGACAGCTGCTCAGAAAAAAGGTAGAAGTTAGGCCACACGCAACACAGCAGCAAAGAGTGCATGGCTGGAAATCTGTAATATTGTCTGCATAAACGATTCACTTACCGTTTCAGGCTTTCCTGCCCTGCGCACACGGTGGTCTTGGAGTGGCTGGCCTTGCACCTGCCCTGGAGCAGCCGGTCCCTGTGCCTCGGTGGGTAGGAGACACGCTGCCTCTCTCTCCCCGGCAGGTTGTTCGAGAGAGAGCAACATGCCTATCCAAGACACAGAACTCATGGCGCAGCCCCACGAGGTACCTCGCTAGCCTGAACACGTGGTTGTACCCCGGTGCTCCATCAGCGCCTCTAAATACCTGACAGGATGACAAAGGGAGTAAAGTGTGAGTGGAATCAAACAGCATTATAAATCTCCTTTAAGTGAATGAAACTGTTAGTGAATCTAGATTCTGCTTCTCCAGCTTTGTGCTTACAGCATCATCATCATCATCATCATCGTCGGTGGTGGCGCCTGGATTCTCAGCTCTGGGGCCTGGGTCCGCAGGCAGTTCTGCATGAGCTGAGGGGGCCTCTACCACGGTGGGTGAGGAGTGCAGAGTGAGGGGGCCTTCGGTGAAGTGCATGGAGGAAATGGTGGGGTCATGTTCCTCCTCTGGGCCTGCCTCTCAATAGCCCTCATCCTCCAAGCTCTCCAGGACATCAGGGGTGCCATCTGGAGCGTCAGGGTCATGGCCGACGTCCTCCCTCAGCTCCAAGCACTGCTGGGAGTACAGGTACTCCACGCCGATGAGCTGTCCTGCAGCAAAAACACATACATAATTATGGCAGATTATACAAAGCTGCGATTCAACAAGGGACTTTTGTATTGATGTTGGTGGGATACGGTGATGTTGTGCCTTGTGGTTTAATTACTTACCTGAGGAACACATCCTTATGGCACATGATATTGCTCGTTGCTGCAGTGGTGCTCAGGCTGCCGGACTCCTTCTCCACCTGATGCCTGGCCAGGACCATTGTACCGTGGCTGACGTCATTGGAGAGAAGCCACTTGAAGCTTTTCCCCCGGTACTGGCCAAACTGGATAGCGCACTGGCTTGCTACCAGCCGGTGGTCCCGGGGGTCTCCTCCTTCAGCCGTCACTCTGCTCTTGGCCTCCATCAAGACCGCCGCCGGATCCTTGACCTGGCTGGGTGTCCCAGTCTGGCCCACGTGGGCTCTCTGCGCAGCCACTGCCTCGGGTGAGGGTCGCAGGGTGAGCTCCCCATTGGGCTCAAAGCGGAACACTGGTGCAGAGTCCAGTCTGATAGGAGAAAGCACTGAACAGATCAATAAATGCAAACACTTTTTGACATAATGCAAGACATGATGCAAATAAATATTGGTATTTTGATATAATGCTTCCTAAAAAAGTCTGGATGCAGATACATGCACATTCCATCCCCTTTTAAGAAAGCAGAGCTGTATTTATATTAAGAATAATTGCATTCTGAGCAAAAAATTTTGAACAGATCAATAAATGCAAATGTATGTTGACAATGCAAAATGTGACGCAAATAAAAATGTATATATTGATATAATGCTTCCTAAAGAAATTTTGATGCACATACATACACATTCCATCCCTTTTTAAGAAAACAGGGCTGTGTTTACGTTAAGAAAAATTGCATTCTGAGCAAAAAATATTGAACAGATCAATAAATGCAAACACATACTGACATGTTGCAAATAAAAATCTATATATTGATATAATGCCTCCTAAAGACATTTGGATGCACATACGTGTACATTCGTTCCTTTCAGCCAGGAGCGCTGAAACAATTGTTTCACTTCGAGGGGCACAGACTCAGAAGTCAACAATTGGCACGACACTCACACATGGAATTAGACACTAACAAACACACACACACACACACACACACACACACACATTCCATGGCAAAACATTACACAGTTACAGCACCATTCACAAGCAACGGACATAAATACATGCATCTGTTAACAAGTCTGGCACACTTATGCTGCTTCACAGTGCACAGCAAAGTATGCCAGTAGCCTAGATAAATAAGTCCTGCAGCATCACACTGCCCCCATCTAAAAGGGACAGTTGTCTCCAGCAAATGCTAAGTCCACCTCCAAGTCCTGAAAATGCAGCAGGGGATGGCGTTGTCACTGCAGATGGTGGGTCACAGACCTTAAGTTCCTCGATGCGCCTTCCTCTTCTAGAGCGTCCCCGTCCTCGGATACTACAGGAGGGTCAGGTTGGGCTAGACGGTTCGGAGAGTGCCAGGCGGTCTTTCTGCAAGTCTAGGACCTTATTTCACCCGGGCAGCCACAGACAATAGACGGTGTTGTAAACGCACTGGAGAATCTCCCACGGTCCACCCCAGTGACTGTCCATCTTGGACAACCACCGCGTCTTGCAGATGGGACAGTACACCCAAAGTGAGTTCCTAATGCTGAAGTCCTGCCCATGCCTGTGTGCGTTGTAGACACACTTCTATCGGGAGGTTGCTCTGTCACCAGGCTAACTTATGCATCTTCCTCAGATGCTCTCAGAGGCACCACACGTACTCCATACCTGCCTCATTTGGTACCACCGGCTCTGGGGGTGGTCTGAACATCATGTCCAGAGGTATGCATAGTTCCCACCTGAATATGAGAGAGGCCATTGTGTACCGAGTGCGTTCCTGCACCGTTGCTTGGTATTCCCACAGAACCAGGGGCAGGTAGTGGACCTTGTGTTGGTGGGTTTTGAGCAGGATGGCGAGCTGTGTGGTTCAACCGCTCCAGTAATTTACCACTTTGGGGATGAATGAAGATGGTGTAGGTCAATGTCCAGCCACTTGCAGACCTAGTCAAACACCTGCACTTCGAAGTTCTGCCCCTGGTTACTCTACAGTTCCTCTGGCACATTAAAACGGCCAAAAAACTCAATGAGCTTCTCGGCTGTGGTCACTGCACTCTAGTCAGGAATCACACACACCTCATTTATACTTCTTCGTCACCAACATAGACTTCAAACTTTTATTAGCTGCTGAATCAAAAAAATAAGCCGAGAATGTACTGATAGATGAAAAGCCTTTGTAAGTGTCTGAAGTTTTCCATGGCTGGTCAGTGAATGTGCATAACCAGATGTGTGGTTTGACATATTTCTCTAAGATGCACAAAAAAAGCTGCTATTTAATTGGACTTGCAGGCAGATTTTGCTTGACAAGGCCCCTTGAATCTACCATGGTAATTAATAATAATAATAGTTTGCCTGCTACTCCAAGACTGTGCAGGTTCTCCAAACTAAAAATGACGATGGTTTAACCTGCTGCCGTGACTGTGAGTGGTTACCGATTATCATGGCCTGTGAGCCTGCTGGCCTCTGAAGACAAGCACTCCATGAAGGCAGGTACTTCAGCAAGGTCCATAAACCATAATACTGTCCAACAATGCCATTTTGGATAACAATTCATTTTATACTAGTGGCCAAAATTGGGGAAACAATTTTATAGACTGCAGAACTATATTCAAGTTACTCCAGATACTTACTTAATCATGCAATGCATGATATTTGCAAACATTCTTTGATAGTTTATAAACCTTACCACCAATGTTCAAGTAGTAATTTTTAAAGTGTAATGCCAAAGATGCTAGGTGTTTCCACAATTTTGCCCACTAGTGTAATTAGTTTTAAAATTTACAAGGCTAACAACAAGATATTAGTACAAACATAGGATGGAAAGGTTAATGACAAGCTGCTCACCATAGTTATTCTTACCAACAGTGTTGTCAAAAATATCGATTTTTCGATAGATACTGAATATTTGAAATTGTTACAATAACCATTTTCCACAGTATCGATATCAGCTGCACTTCCTCACTCTCTGTTCCCCATGACAGCACACATGGCCCCATATCGTCTATCGTCTGTCTTCTTGTTATTCGTCTCATTCGCTCCGGTTTATTACCCCAAGGATGCACAGGATGGATCTGTGTCGCATCAGGAACGCGACGCAGCCACCTGCAGAGTAGTTGTGGGCTCATGGCATTCGCCCATTAAAGATGGCAAGGGCAGAGCCTTCTGTGACTGGTTTTGGTGCTGTGTGGAAATTCTTTGAATTTGAGGCAAATGAGCAAGGACAGTCAAAAGATACAAACAAGCCCATATGCAAGTGTTGCTACAGAGCAGTGATAACGAAAGGTGCTAACATGAGAAATTTAGCAAAGCACCTGAAGGACCGACATGCCGACCTCTATAAAGAGTTTTGAGAGGTTGGTGACTGCTCCTCATTTAACATCATTAAACATGGCCCATTAAACTGTTGTTGAAAAATGTGTTGTCATGTTCCTCAGAGCTATCAGGCATGAGGAATCTCAGAAAGCACAGTTTCAGTAAATAGGTAATATACTTTGACTATAAGACTGTTTCACACTTAGGAACTTTTTTCCAGAATCATAACCTTTTTAAAGATCTAAGAACTTTTGCTGTGTTCACACTGCAGGAACTCAGCCCGATTGTCATTCTTTGGAGGAAGTTCCCGAACCCTTTTTTGGTACCTATACCATGGTAAGTACTTTTCTTTCAAACAAACTACAGGGGAGGCGCTTACAGCCATAGCTTGGTGATTGATCACAAGCACCACCGCTAACTTGGAAGATATTTTTCAAGGTAGTCTACTGAAGTCAGAAATTGTGGGAACATTACTTGGAACATGTGTTTTATTACAACATATAACTACCCAAATTAGCTAATTTATAGATTTCAGCTTAAGTAATTTATTTTTATGAAAAGGGTTAATTGCAATAGGTGTTAAACAATGAAAAATTTACCTGTTTTCTCTCTCAGGTCTGAAAGATTCACTTATCTTCTGCTTAATTATCCTGGAAATCATGCTGAGAGTGGTTTAACCCATAAGGCAGTGCTTTGTGCAAAAAGGGTCTATGTATACTTATGCCTTCATTTCCGTACATTTTTGTCGTTAGATAGACATGATTGTTGATGAAATCCAATACCTCTTCTAGCCAAAAAGCCTCAATTTCTCAACTATTAATATCTTAAATCTGACCTTCAGTTGGCGCTTCTCCCTCATTTCAGGAGGAAACCATTTGCAAGACTGTCACCAGTTTCCTGCACAAAACTAGCAATCCCTGTGTAATGCGCCCACCCAGCAACCTCCACCACAACAGCTGGGAACTCCCCGCACTTGGTTTCCTGAGAGAGGGAGTGAAAGTAGGTGGAAAGAGCCTTAGAACATAACGACATCACACATGGACACACATTTGTCACACATGGAGCAAACCACTGGCTCTCACCTGCACAGCTTTCCCAGTGAAGAAGGAGCCAGTGGCTCCACTTTGAAAGGTGCGAGTCTGCTGGGTTCTGATCAGCCCCTTGTGATGCTGGAGGGCGATGCGAGCCGTCACACCAGACCCCGTGGGGCTCCTGTCCACCTACCCACCACCAAGTGCCACAAATGAAGGGACATCCCAGAAGACTGAGTTAAACAAGCGTCTAGACCAACAGTCCATCCTTTACATTCTGAAGTGAGTGATTTATCCAGCAACACAACTTCTAGCCTGTAATCCCTCGTTATGCCTGACAAAGCTTCTGAAACCATATGAGCAATGAAAATAATCTGAAAACAAAACCCGAGCACTTAACATCTGTGCCTTGTCACCAAAGTGACCACATGTGAAGAGAATTAACTTAGGCATTTCTCACCTGAGCATCAGCAAACACACAAATATTGGCTGTGGGCTCGTTGGCAAATTGATCTTTGCCATCTGTGAGTATGGTTCCATAGAGGAAAGCCAGGTCATCACTGCTGGGATGGTAAAGCTTCACCTAGGATTTCACCCACACAAAAAAATGGTACGTCAAAGAATACTCCCTTATCACCTATTTGGTTTGTGTGTTTAAAAAAAATAAAATAGGATTCTACTCACCTGAGATTTGACAGCACACGTCACAGCACAGGCTACGTCCACAAGGTCCCTTGTCCGGGACTCACAGACATCTAGCCCAAACGTCTGAGCGCTTACCAATGCGTAAAATGCACCACCATAACTGATATCCATGACAACATCTCCATATCCAGGTACAGAAACAGTAATGTCTGTGGGATTTAATATCCAAAAACACGTAAGATTCAATCAAACGTATTCCATCATAATTATTGTTGTTAGTAATATCACCATCATCATCATCATATTATTATTATATAGCATCAGGCATTATATATTTAAAAACAAAAACCGCATACCCGTTGCGAAGGCAAACGCCGGGACGCTGTGAAACCTCACGGCTCCCGTCTTCCCGTCGGAAAACTGGACAAAGGCCTTGACCAGACCGCACGGGCAGTGAATGTTCACCTGCGTCTCTGGCGACGCTGGCGCTTTCACCAAACCATAATCCACGGCGAATCTGCCGAGCGCAATGACCGCATGGCCGCACATGGTACTGTACCCCTCATTGTGCATGAAGAGGACGCCCAGGTCAGCTTCACTCATCTCACTTTCAACTATCAGCGCGCCGTACATGTCAAAGTGTCCCCTGGGTTCGAACATAAGCACCTTCCTGAAGTGATCCAGCTTTTCCTTCGCATACCGCCGTTTGGCCAGGAGATTCTTGCCCTTAATCTCGGGGTATCCGCTCCATACGATGCGGAGCGGCTCTCCGCCGGTGTGCATGTCGATCACTGACAGCGCACGGCCATCGTGAGGAGGAAGGCTCACGGCCATGCTTTCAGCACAACCTGAGGAAGAATTGAATCTTTGATGTCCTCGATGTCATCTAGGCCTGCGATCTTATACCACCATTAAAGAGAAACGCGTCCATTACAGATAAAGAGCACCAAACTAACCAATGCCATTAAAAGCTTATAATACTAAAAAAACATGAACAGAAAATGTCACAATGTACAAAATACTGCAATGAGAGAGATATATTTTTATTTAATTTAATACTATTTAGATTTCTTTGGCAGACGCTTTTGTCCAAAGCGACGTATAAAAAGGCAGATACAGTAACCTACGAACATATACCGTGCCTGTAAGGCCATAGTTATTGAAATGTCATTTACCTTAGAAAGACAAAGCTTTTAATACTCGGTAGGAAATCCACAGGCAACATGAAGGGTTACAAGAAATTTTACAGTGCTATTACGGTACTCAAATAGTGAAGTGAAAGAAAAAACACGCCAAAACATTATGGGAGGAACTTTGTAATTGACTTTCGGGTAAATCAATTTACCTGCAAATGTGCAGGACCCTCCGAAGTCGGGGAAGGTGTTGAACTTCAACAAAGTTAGCGAACTGCTTGTGTGCATGCGAATGTACTCTGCAAATCGGTTTCTACTCAAAGTCGTTTTTATAAAATGAGTTAAAACGCACGAAAATCAAACAATTAAATACATATACGAAGAATTACGTGAAGTAGGTACATGCACATATCACCAACGAGTCATAACAACATAAGGTCTAACGACTACCCTGCAAGGACTCAGACTAGACCACAACTCACACCCTGGCAGAAAAAACCTACGTCATTTCCTCTGAAAAGGACACGGTACTTCCTACAGAGTAAAAAAGAACCTGAAAAGAAGTTAAAGTACAAAAACTGTACGATATCCTACAACATTTTCCCATCGAATCAAGTAACAGATATAAATTGTACCTCCCCTTGTTTCCATTGTTTTCTTATTCTATGCATATGTAGACGTGTTTTTTTGAGACCTTGTACTGATCTGCTGCAAAATGTATTTGTTTTGCCCTGACTTGTGGTTCCTATAAGAGCCAAAGTAGGGGGGGGGTTAATTCATTAGAAATGGTTTAATTAAATATGGACAAATTCGTTGATAATAATTTCATGATTTCCCAAATATATTCTAATGTTAAATTTATAATTTGGGATTTGGTAATGTAATGCATTGTGAGGTGGTGGAAGGATGCTGACACAAGTTGGTGGGAAGATTTGCAACTCTCAAGAACACTCGCAATGCTTATATCGCCTCGCCCCTGCAACATGTCTTTTCTATCACTCTAGGTATTGTACGTCCCTACTGAAACTTTAACTCCCCCTAGCGGTCTCCAGCATACATTCTGTGTTCACATTACTACAGGTAATATAACACGAAATACGTTTATGTATTGTGGACTTCCAATCACGTGTTGCGATTGTTTAGTAATTTCTCCGATTGGACGTATTCGGGTGTTGGAGCCAGATATGGTTGGAAGTAACACAATTTTCTGACCGTGTGGTAGACATTATACTTCAGTGTTTTAAATAAACGCCAAAAGAAAGTTGTCGTCTAGCCACTCGCGTTTAAAGGAATTGTTCTCTTGACTGACTCCAACAAGTAGTACAGACAATGTACATTTTTATGTATGTTGTTACTTGTTATAATAACAAGGCCACATTAAGGCCACATTCCACCATTATTGTTAATACTTGAAAATATTGAAAATGAACAAACCGTGACCCTGCTCAGTACCATATAGTCGGTAAGCATGAACGGGAAGTGCCCAGACGGTTCAAAAATGAGATGATGTTTTGTAAAAAATATTAATGTTAGCTTTTTATTAATAATTAAGCGATGCATTTGTATTTGCATTGCCAACCCCACATAAAACATCTTCCAGTCAAAAATCATTTTAGAATCCACGGTTCCTAATAGGAAAAGACTTTCAATTAAATAACTCCTGCAGGTGAAATCATTGTGTACTACAGTTCATTTACAGAAGACATTCAGTTTAAGTAAGTACAATAATTCTGGAAATACATTTCTGATTCAGAAATTACCCTGCTAGGATGTGAAACGGTGGCCTTCTGGACACAGGAGCACAGCCTAAACATGCATTTCAGTGACGCACACGCATGTGGCATGACAACAGGACGTCACCCGACCCGGGACAGGAATCGTTTGCATGCAGTCCGGGTCATGTAAATGGGACACAGATTGTTTCTTTCTTTCATTTATTTATGAGCGGTTCAGGATACATTTCACTGCGTGTTGTACCTGTATAACTATGCATGTGAAAAATAAGTAAAGAATCTTGAATCTTGAATCAGAATGTGACATGCTGTAGCAGTATTAGTGATGCTATACATGGTGGATATATCACACAGAATTTGTTCACAGACCAGACCGAGTAAGAAGTCAGAAATGGCAAGAGCAAGCAGATGTAATACCTGTAATACGGTGTAGTTTCACTTACGAGGACTTCAGAGCGTGGAGGTTGTTGCACTGAGAGAGAGTGGTGTACATGAGTCTATGCGCGCCTTGTAGCTTCGTTTGGAACTATATTTGTGTGTTCGGGGTTAGTCCAGTTTGTGTGGGCGGCTGTTTTCCGAGCTGCGTGAGTGTTTGTCCTCGGCAATAAACAGCCCGAGTGTTACCGAGTTGCAGGTTACCGGGAGCTCGGCTCGATCGGCAGTCCGCTTTTTTCCCGCTCCGGCAGTAGCCTGCTGTGAGAGGAGTTTTTGTGCTCTTTCAGCCTCCCAAGAGCAACATCATTTCACGTTATTTTATCTTATACGTGGTTCAGTGGGAAGTTATTCTCTGGTGAGTAAAAGCTAGTATTTTAAGGGTATAGTAACTTTATAATTAGTCTATTATGTATAGATTGAAACACCCGGTAGTTCTTAACATGTTAACTTGCAGTTTTATTTTACTTAGAATCTTATTGTATTAACTCTAAGTTAATGGAATCAACTAAAAGTTAAATGCGTTATATAAATATACTGGGCTGAGAGTAAAGACCGCGGTGATAGCGAGTTAGTTAATTATGGGGCCAGTTCAGCGTTGTGTTTGCAAGATGTTTACCCTTCTGGACGCTTGTGTCCAGTCAGACTTCATCTGCGAGCGATGTCAGCTGGTGGACTCGCTCATGGTCACGGTCCATGACCTTGAGGAGCAACCGGCTCTCCTGTATATAGGTCTCTCTCAAATCTGTGTCTGTGTCTATATATATATAATTATGTACCGAAAATAAAACAAAACCTTGCGTTACACTGTATGAGAAGAAAAATGAATACAACATAACGGCACAAGGATAAGATATTTGCTGCATTCCAACGAGAGTAAATTGCTTATATTTTTTCCAAATGGAATAACCTTCATGCATAACGGGTTTCGCGGTAGTAGAGCTGAGCCAATAGAATTTGAATGTTATCGGGAGGTCTTCCAAAGCCCAATAAGAGTGTT
>JAAGVU020000039.1:607890-634843 GCA_011763525.2 Mormyrus iriodes
CAAGGCAGCAATGTCCTTCTTAAGGTATGGTGACCAAACCTGCACACAATATTCTAGGTGGGGTCTTACCAAGGAATGTTTAACATTTGCACAGATGTTCCTATGTTTGACTTATTCAGTTCTGGCCATTTTGCCATTAATTGAACCTGTAGTCATTGGCTCCCAAAGAGATACTAGACAGGTGTTTGGTGTTTGTTATGATAAAAGTGTTACTAATTAAAATGCACTCAATTAGACTGCTTGTCGATGAACTTAGATCATATCTTTTAGAGGTATAAGTTGGGCTTCAAATTTATTGCTAGTTTCAGTTTTACTTTTAACTACTGGTTTTGTAATATGATTATTAATTTGTTGACAAAAGTCATGGTCTAAAAAAAAAAAAAGTAACTTCGCCAGGGACGTGCACAGGAATCTTAAGGGGCCACCGCCTCCCCTAAACAAAAAAAAAATCACACAGACTGTATGGAGAACTGAAAAATATACCATTTCTTTATTAAGTCTATTAATATACCTTGCTCAAATTTTACTTTAAAGCAGAATCCTCCTATTGGGGGCCATTTCAATAAAAATTTTGAGGACCTCTTCCTTGTAAATTTCCATTTCCTTTTCTATGGCCAGCAAGAGGAGGTCAGACAGCCGCTCTTGACCACACTGATTTCGGATCCTTGTTTTGATCGGTTTCAGCTTTGAAAAGGAACCTTCTACTGTTGCAGTTGAGACAGGTAGAATGGCATATATTTTGATGAGCTTGAAGAGTGTGGGAAACGTTACTGACATATGCATTTCTCTCTACCTTACATGAAGCGTTTCGGGTGGCGTTTTCAAAAAATGCGCGCAGTTTGCCACCGTTCAGTAGGTGCACAGTGCAGGGGAATGGGCCGTTCAGGGAGTTGTGCTAAGCTGTGAAGCTCTTGAATTGCTGCTGTATGTGACTGAGCTCCGCCCAGCGCGGTAAATTAAAAAGCATTTTCCTGACGAAGATGACTTGCGCATCTTTTTTCCTCTTCGCATGGCAAAAGCTCGCGACAAAATATAAATAATATTTTTTTCTAGGAGGGACACCTTGAGTCAAACAGGGCAGGCGGGCAGTTGCCCGGGCAACCTTAGCCCTGCCCTGAGCATGTCCCTGAACTTCGCCATATTTATTGAATTAAGCAAGCATCCCAAGGTGTTTGGCTGGAAGCACTGTATAAGCGGGCTTCAGGGTGTGAATAGGGTATAAGTAAGTGAGGAGAGACATCTTTGCCCGCACCGAACTGCTATTTACCCATTTTTATATTACTTGGAAAATACTCAAAGATTTCAATCGAGCTTGGTAAGCTATATGTAGCAGATGACCTTATTAGTGCCATTAACCAACTGAAATGTGCTAAAGCGTTAATAGTGGAAACACTGCATATAACCATACAACATCGAGACACTGGCATCTTTATTGAGGACGGTGATTAGACAGCTGGGGCAGAAACTGTTTAAAAAGACAAAATATTAGATGATGATTACATGTGCAGTAGTTGGAGTGTGGGGAATTTTGGAAAAATAGATTCATGTGGATTTTATGATAAAAATGAGTATTCAAATATACCCATGTACTTCAGGTCAAAGGGCACCTGGCACTCCACCTTCCAATTCACAGAGATGACAGGTTTAGTGAGGCGGATGAAGTACTCCAGGGGGCAGTACTGGTCACATCCTGGCAGGACTAGAGGGTAAGGCTCAGTGTAGATGTCATTCCAGTAGAACATGGAAATGGAGAATGACCTGAAGGCACAAAAAATAGAGTTGGTTTCTATAGTCAAAATAAGTAGTTTCAATCCTGTGTCCTGTACATATGGCAAAACAGACAAGACTTCTGAAAACACGAGGCCTAAATTTTACTCAATAGCGGACATTTCAGAATAGCTATACTTGGTGACGGTTACTAATTGAACTGTAGATGACATTTCTAAGGCTGATCTAAGACTAAACACAGAAGGTTAAATACGTCTTCGCCATTAGTATCCTCACGCTTTCATCCTTAATGCCACAATGCTAGGCAAGTTCAATAAGCTCCCATAATTTAAGGGAATTTAAAATTGACCGGAATTTGTTTACTGTAATAGACATTTGACGGGCACTTTAAAAGACCAAAATGCTGCCTCATAACTAAAGCTTCAGGGAACTGCTTGAATTTAAGAAAAAAAACATTAGGAGTAATGCACCGTACTACCCATCATCATCTTGAAACAACTTGAAAATGTGGCCGGAAGCATGGGGGGCCGTTTTCCATTGAACACATTTAAGGCTGACTGTAATGCTACAATGGTTGTATCATGCTGCACAAAGAAAACCACACAAATCAGGAAAACACCTGGATCAGCTTTCATGGGTGTCAGTGAACACTGAGAAAACAGCAGTCAAAACTTGTTCATTTCACCATTCAAACTAGGAAGTTAATGGAAATAAGATTTATTTTTCCAAATGGAACTCCAGGGAACTAGGTTTTTAAACTAGGGATGCAATAATCAACAGATACCTGCAATCTGCTAAACATTAGATGACAAACTTCAAGCTTATATTATTTTGCCCAAATTTCCACCCTTTTCATGTTTTCAAATAGTGTGATACACAACACAGCTAATTTCATGTTTGAAACCTGAAGGTTAAGGCGACCTTGTCTTTTAAAGTGGAATTAAAAGTCACTTTTCTATGAATCTGAATTCTATTCACTGCCATCTACTTAACATCACAAAAGTGTCACAAAACAGCTTGCAGCTAGATTATCTGTATTCCAGACAGTAAATCATGGGAAAGTTAATTGCAGAAATATTCAAATAAGTGTACAGAAAAGATATAGGCATCAATTTTCCTGGCGTTAATCCATCAAGTGCTCGTACTACGGGCAGTCAGCCTGAGGGAATGTGAGCAGTTGTGAGAAACATTTCAGAGAGCAAATACCATCAGGTTTGTAGGTACAATGGTGGTTATTTTATAAATAAAGATAACCGTCCCTGCAGTCAAATCAGTGGGACAGCAACAGGAAACCTGAATTCAATTGATTCGTTTTTTTACATTAAAGAATTCACCACAGTACCTTTATGAACAACCCATCTGGTTAAAAAGATCTCTCTCATGTGGTAAAAGTCAAAGTATTAGGAAACTGCATACTACTCTAGGGCCAGATATACAGTGGTCTGTTCAGCATTGAAGTATTTAGATCTAAAATACGGTTTGAAATTTACTCAATAAATGTCTCCTGCTTGTATGCAGGTGCCCCGCAGTGTCATGAATCAAGTGCAGACATGAATTTATGTCTGTTCTCTCACAAATTTATAAGATGTCTGCCTCCCCACCCCCATTCCTCAGCAGGCTCACATCCATGTGCATTTTAATAATACAGACAACCTCCACTTTCATAAGTTCCTCCCCCGCCCCCACCCAAACTGGCAACATGTGCCTTTTGAGAATAATTGCTTGTGTTTGCTTGTTGTCACTTCTCTGTTCTCCTTTTTGCCCAGAAGGGTGACACTGCTCCCTGTCTCATGATAAACCACGGCCGAGTCTAACCAGCCTTACCAAGCAGCACCACACATACTGTAACCCATAATAGGAAGCTATGAGGCCATTACACTGTAAGGCTGTGTTAATGAGCAGACCCTTTACCATTTTTTTGCTTAACAACCACTGAACTTTTCACCAGAATTCCTCTCAATAATGCAGAAACATCTTCTGAAGCTAATGAAGTAAACATTTGTTGACAATAGCAGTATGAATGAATTTCATCTGCCGCCATCATCTAGGGCAATGTACAGTATTCAGTTTACGCACAAACTGTTCAAACACTTGACAGATACAACAGCACAGCATGAGGCATGATCCCTCCAGAGGGAAATGGCTACAGGCTTAAGCAGTCCCAACCTTGAGACATACAAACCCTCTCGTCTGCCAGTGGTACTGTATGGACAGGGATGGGCTGCCAGTCACGATTCGGGCGCGCCGCTTGCGGCCAGGAGCTTAGCCACCCTCGCTGAATGAACCGGGCGCGCGCTCCCGAGCACTGCGCACCGCTTCTTAGCGCTGCGTCGTTCGTAAGTGCGGCCTTAAGTCGGCTCTTAACTAAGGAGATTCCGGGAAAGGCATTAAGTATACTATCCGTAAGAAACTCTTTCGTAAGGTTGGTCCGAGCCTCCCGCATACTGCTCATTTAATACCAGGCTAGCATCGTTAAGCCTACAGCTTCATAACCAAAGATCACTTAGCAAAAAAAATAAATAAAATAAAAGATGATCCATATGATAAAATAATTTTGTCTGATACAGGACTAGTCTCAGGTTTCGCCTTGCGCTCTGAATGCGCAGCGACTTGGCCTCAGTATTGCGCGGCTTTATAATGAATGATAAGGAACGCGGTGTTGGTTGTGTATTTATCTATTGGTAAGGGGGGGGGCGGTTCTGCCGATATTGTGATCCCCCAGTTTCTGACGCCCCTGGAATGCACACACCACTCTAAATGTGCCAGTCAGAGTATATCAAAACTTTGGTTCATGAAGTTCATAAGTCGACACTGCAGGTTCATTTACATGCAAGTCTAACATATTCTCCCCCAGCAGCCTGGAATAGTACTTAGTAGTCAATACTGAAGCACATTAGAAATTCTCTTATGTTAAGTCAGTAACGAAACTTCCTTACTCATCCCAGTATCAATGACATGCACGCATATCGGTGCACGCAGGTGTTTTATAGAATAAACATTAAATGGTGATACTGGGGAAGCGGTTTCGTGCGGAAATAATATTTACGATTAGATGATTCAAGCTGTTAATCGTGTGTTGATTTTTGTGTTTCCCCCAGTTCTGATTATTGCACCATTCCGAAGGATTCCTGCGGTATTATAATTTACAAAGAGCGCCGCTTTCCCGCCGCGCGGAGGGAATAACCGATTCTGCAGTCATCGATTCAGCCAATCAGGAGGCCCGGCGCCCTTTGACGTCGCTCTTAAGCGGCGCCCCCTGGCGCAGCCTCTGAAGAGACTGTCAGAGGAAGCCGCAGGAAAATGCCTTTCGTTAGATATACATCTTCCTAAGTCGCCGAGAGTGACGGTGATCGAGAAGCCGGGCCTAGGAAGCTACCCGCACGGCGTTACTGGACGTTTATCTAGCAGTCTACGCGGAATTTCACCCTTTGAGTAACAAACAGGTCTTGCCATAAAATTCAATTATAGCTGTCAGGTTTTGTAACGTTGACATTTGTATAATGCTTCATACTATAGTATGAGTTTCCCCATACTTTAAAAGGGGTAGCAATTTTTTTTTACAGTTTTATGCTGCCAGAAACCGCTACTTATGGTTTTCAGTGGGCAGGATAATCGTGGGACACTTGTCTTTCATCAGTAAAGAACTCGCCTTTCTTCACTCATAAGACACGCAGATCTCATCCTCAAAACACCTTGTAATGCTTGTGTCGAACAAATTCGGGTACAGGTAAAAACTAATAAGATCAACGTTTTAAACAATCTTTCCACTTTAACTGAAGACCAAATTTTAAAACTAGTCTCAACAAGCAAAAGTTTAATAGTAAAATTTGGTCCAATATTTACGGAATTCGTAAGAAAAACATAAGTCATCTGGATTTGTTTAATGCACGCAATAAACAGAATATGAATAACGTTTAAGAAACCAAGTTAAAACTAACCTTCGCTTCTGCTAGACATGCAAGAGTAGCAAAAACATTGACTTGGGAGACTTAGAGCGTAAGTTGATTTACGCTGGGAAGCAGTTTTTGCCGGGTAGGAAAGAGGGGTGGAACACTTGTTTGCAGCAAACCGGACTAAACAGATACAGTGCAACACGGTGATGTTTTCCCTCCAAATTCATTAATGGTCACCAAACGCATACTGGTTTAAATTAGCCAGGAAGATGAATTATTAGTACAGGAGCACAGCAAGCACACAGCTCGGTTTGATGTAACCAGAAGCGAAGCGGACTTCCAAGTTAATCCAAAACGCGGTAACGCATGAGGCGAAGCCCCGGAGATAACATAACTTACCATGGTGACAAACTTCAGAGCACTCTCTCCAGCCGCTGGATCTAAAATAATACATATCAATAATTCCTGTAAGAAGATGAGAGCCGGTACCCTCAGCTCCACCACAGCAGAAAGCCGGTATAAGTGAGAGCAGGCTGAGCACGGAGTGCAGCCCGGGAACCGGTTAATGATGAGACCGCCGTGACCCAGTAAAACCCATAAAGCAGGGTGGCAGATCTTATCCAGAACCTGCCGCTCCCCTCCAGTTAGATCACTAACCAGAGGACTGATTGCCTGAAGAGTCCTCATACCTGGTTTGAAGAGCTGATCTAAAGGTTATCCCATAATCCTGCGTACACACCTGCCCTTTGCGGATAAGATTGACTACACTTTACATAAGGGATTCCCTCCATAGTGTAGCTCGAAAAACTAACAACCACAATAATAATAATATGTACATATTTTATTCTATTAAATAACGGGTTACTTAGCTCCTTTTCTAAACAAATTAATGTCCTTAAATCAAGTTTGTGACTTTTTTTGTTGTTTTAAATTGCCATTTCTAACTTTCTGATTTAAGTCCCACTATGATACATGACACACTGTAACTGATCCGGCCAGGTGATGGGTGGCATCCCATCTAGAGTCTACATCACTGCCACTGGTTCAAGGCCCAGACTTTGAAAAAGATTCATTAATCAATACATTAATATTGAAATTAGTATGAATCCCTTGTTTCGTTACTTTCTGTCTGTATGTCGCACCATGGTCCAGGAAGAACCTTATCTGGTGTTACTGTAGGCCTACTTGTATATGGGGAGAAAGACAATAAAGGCCGTCTATCTGCTGCAGCTAGGTGTTATGTGGACGTCCCCTTAGTCTAACCACTTGGGTCATCAGCAATGAGGATTCTGCAGGCCGAATCACCCCCAGAGAGTCACGCAACATGACCATTGTGCTGTAACTGAAGCTCCCTCATAATGCGGGTAATGTGCCTCATTCAGGACTCCCTGAACAACCGCTCATTCGACACAAAGTCAAACCAGCGGTACCCAAGGATTCTCCAAAGAGACACAGTAGCAAAGGAGTCCAGTCTTTGTCTCAGGTCACTGGATAGCGTCCATGTCTTGCAGCCATATTGCAAGACAAGAAGCACCAGGACTCTAAAGACTTGGACTTTCATCCTCTTACAATGATATCGGGAGTGTCAATCACCCCTTTCCAAAGACCTCAGTTAATACATCACTTGTAATAATATAAACACCGTAGGGACATTCTGGTTAATCTGTAATATTAGAATATACAATAATATTAAATATTAGGTTATATTACGGTATTGTAAATCAGCCTACTCTGTTACATTTGAAGGACTCAGGGAGCACTAAAATAGCACAGCTAGGGGCGCTAAATGGACTTGTTTCTATCATTTGACTCTCCTTGCTCATTTGCCTCAAATCCAAAGTATTTCCACACAGCACTCCTGCTGTTTTCTTTGTCCACCAAAACTGGTCGTGAAGGCTCTGCCCTTGCCATCTTCAATGGGCGAATGCCATGACCCCACAATTACTCTGCAGGTGGCTGCGTCGCGTTCCCGATGTGACACAGATCCATCCTGTGCATCCTTGGGGTAATAAACCGGAGCGAATGAGACGAATAACAAGAAGACAGACGATATGGGGCCATGTGTGCTGTCATGGGGAACAGAGAGTGAGGAAGTGCAGCTGATATCGATACTGTGGAAAATGGTTATTGTAACAATTTCAAATATTCAGTATCTATCAAAAAATCAATATTTTTGACAACACTATTGGTAAGAATAACTATGGTGAGCAGCTTGTCATTAACCTTTCCATCCTGTGTTTGTACTAATATCCTGTCGTTAGCCTTGCAAATTTTAAAACTAATTACACTAGTGGCCAAAATTGTGGAAACACCCAGCATCTTCGGCATTATGCTCTTCTGCATATTATGTCTATGTTTACGTTTACATTGTTGTTTTTTTGCTGTCGGTCCTACAGCCGCTAAACTGTTTCACCGTTTTTTAAACCATGACAATAAACATCTATTCAATTCTATTCTAAATCACTACAAGAATATTGGCGGTAACGTTTATAAACAATTAAAGAATGTTTACAAATATCATGCATTGGACAAATGAGTATCTGGAGTAACTGGAATATAGTTCTGCAATCTATAAAAATTGTTTCCACAATTTTGGCCACTAGTATAAAATGAATTGTTATCCAAAATGGCATTGTCGAACAGTATTTTGGTTTATGGACCTTGCTGAAGAACCTGCCTTCATGGAGTGCATGTCTTCAGAGGCCAGCAGGCTCACAGGCCATGATAATCGGTAACCACTCACAGTCACGGCAGTAGGTTAAACCATCGTCATTTTTAGTTTGGAGAACCTGCAGTCTTGGAGTAGCAGGCAAACTGTATTATCATTATTAATTACCATGGTAGATTCATGGGGCCTTGTCAAGCAAAATTTGCTGGCAAGTCCAATTAAATAGCAGGTTTCTCTGTGCATCTTAGAGAAATATGTCAAACCACACATCTGCTTATGCACATTCACTTACCAGCCATGGAAAACTTCAGACACTTACAAAGGCTTTTCATCTATCAGTACATTCTCACTGCAACAGTGTAACAGGATGACAAAAGGTCCAGAATACACAGCTTTCAATAAATCCATTAGCAAGGGCACCTAAATTGTGTTTTTTTGATAGAGTGTAGAGTGTCAGATTTTCTGGAAGTATATGTGTTTGTCTTCATAATTATGCCGTAAAATCGTGAGAGGTTTGGAAATTAAAAAAAAAATGCGAGACCCATGTATGCAAAAAAAAAAAAAAAAAAAACTTTATTGAGGAGAAAACTGTCCCACAGCCAGAGTGACGGGAAGGATGTTGCAGAGCTTGCTTGTTTTGGAGATGACCTTACATTTCAAATGATGGTGGTCCATATGTGAACTGTGGCTAAAACACTCAGCTGGATGCATTGACTTCAGACGAAGTTGTACAGTGTTCCAATGAGAGACAGAGCTGACTTTTACATAAGCCATAAAACAGCACATTTCACCAGCGGTAAAAGTGGGGTTTCATTTCAGAGTTTCTGCATTAGTCCAAGACGAAAGTCAACAAAACAGGTGAGGCTCAGCTGGATACCTTATTAAAAAAGGTCCTGAGAACTTATTCTATAAGATGAAAATAGTTTGATATTTACTTAATCATACTTTAACACATGTTTTCCCCCCACAAAATTACTGTATAATAGCATGGAGTACTTTTCTGAAGCAAAATTGTAATCCAGTTAGGAATGAACATCTTATCACAGCACATGTCAAAGGGAATGGGGTAGCTGTCACTTTCTTCACACAACCAGAGGACAGCAGGAAAAGCAAGGAAGACACTTGCTGCACTCCGATTGGCTAAGCGTGGCCTCCGTCACAATCATGTGACGTTCTTGCTATGAACATCTGGCCCTCAAGAAAGACTTGTCCTCAGCCATGACTGGTGCACTACAATGTTCATGTCAATGTAAATGTCAGCCTGCACACAACACTAAAAACTTGTTCCAATTTCTGTTCTTTTGTTTGCACATTTTCTCAGGGAATGTCTTTTTTTGGTTCTGAGACAAAGTTATTAGGCATAAATAACGTTAAAATTGTGCTTTCGCACAAGAAGTAGATATTCTTCAGTTTTACTTTTGTGGAGTTCAAGGAAGATTGTGAGACAATGAGGTGTAACTTCCAAAGTCTACCACCAGGTGGCAGTCCAGAAGAAGAAAGCAGGCTCAGTAAGCATGAGCTCCTCAGCGGCGTCTTGGGTGGTGTAACACTGGCTATGTCAGAAGTTGAGTTTGGTGACTGGCCGTTCCCTGCTGCATGTCTCGGCTGCTGGGCTGGGGACACGCTTGCGGTTGCGCTTCATCTTGGACAGATCCTTGTCGAACACTTCGCCGGAGCGCAGTGCTGACACCAGGTCGTCAAATTCGCCGTCCTCCTCGCCGTTCTCCTTCGCCTTGCGGGCTTTGCGTTCCTTCTCGCGCTGCTCCTTTAACTGGTAGAAACAGGACAAAACAAAAAGTTTAATCCACAGCTGTTCCACACCTGTGAGTAACCAGGTCGGATCATGTGGCAGGTCTGCAGGACACATGAAATCAAAGATGATAGCATTGCCTATCATGTCCCCTTTTGCTTGTTTGTATAATAAAACTACACTGTAGATATCAGGCTCCATTGACTCAGTGGGTTAACATTGCAGCCTCCCACAGGGGGCACCATCCACATCCTGGGAACAGGTATCCTACAGGTGTCCAAGTTCCCTCACACAGCCCAAAACACAGTCAAGGTGAACTGGTGTCTATGAATTAACCATAGTGTCTGTGTCTGTTTATCATTCTGCTGGCACCCCGTCATCCCATCCTCAGTGTCCCCTTCTCCCTGGGTCCTGGGTTCCACACAGCCCTGTACTGGGTAGGCACTTGGATGTTTGCCATCTCTAAGCAATACCATTTGATGATGAGCACCCTCCAAGTCAGCTGAGAATAAAAAGTTTGGTAGTATCCCTATAAGTTATGGGAGTGTAGCATCACATTCCTGTCCCTTCGGGAAATGAGTGAAGAACCCTTAACTGATTAACTCAGTTGATTTCAAATATATCAGACTAATAAATTGCACCCCCTTGGCTGGCATACAGAGGTTAGATGCGGGGAAAACAAGAGTCCTGTATCTTTACAGGAGACAACTGTTCATTGTTCTCCTGCATTGCACAACTTTGTTAAGAAACCAAAAAGGTGCCACATGGCTATTAAACTTCAGGATCGGCACGAGTCCCAGTGCCCTGCCTCTCAGCGAAAAACATTTTCACTTCTACAACTGTCTATGGATCTCCTTAGGAAATGCGGAAATGCATTATTCTGGCTCTTTAGACAGTCTGTGCGTCTGGAAGTAGAACTGGAAGGAATGTGGGCATTTTTTACAGTGAAACTGGAAACTTTTGCGCTAGATCATATGCATGTGCCCATGAACTGAGTGCCCCCGGCTTGCCTGGGCCTCCATGCGCGCTCGCCGCTCCTCCTCCTCCTTGCGACGTCGCATGTTCTCGTTCTCCTGTTTGGCCTCAGCAAAGGACTGCAGGAATTGATCGAAGATGCCAAAGAACTCATCTGGCTGCACCTTCCCGCCATCTTCGCCGAAGTGCCTCAGAGCCCTTTGGAACTGCACACGTGTCAAACGGAAGGCATTTAAGCAGCAGTATGGACCAGGGCTCTCTGCTGTGGCGCCCCCTACTGGGCACAAGGAAGACTCGGTCTTGTATCTCAACCAGCTCAGCACGATGGTTTTCAAATGCATCCTGAGACAGGTCAAATAGCACCCCCTTCAGCATGTACCCAGGCCTCGAGGGTAGGCTCACTCTGCCGAGTTATTGGCATCTGTGTTCCAAGCTCGGTTAAAATGTTATTAACAAATAAGGATAAAACAGCCTGGTGTGGGAGTATCTCAGGTAACAGCTGTCACTTCTATGTCATAAGATGGCGGCCCGAAACAAACTTTCTGGTATCACGGGTTTTACTGACACTCCTATTGTGCCGTATCAAGGTAAAACAGCATTGGAGGTATAACCAGTAATTAAAACTGGCTTACGGTAACTGGCTTACAGGCTTATGGTAACAGGACACTGTCAGCTGTACTGGTTTGCTGGATAGCAGGGAACACAGCCTGATCTGTGTCACCTATTGCTGAAGTGCTGAAAGAGACCACTGAGGCCTGAAGTCATTTCCAGCTCATACTCACCGAATCCTTGGCTTCCTGAAGGGAGTCCTCCACGTCTGAGAAGCTGAAGCTGGCCACCGTCACAAACTGGCTCACCACCGAAACAAACTTATCCCCCGGCTCTGGCATCAGCTTCTTCTGGAACTCCAGCTCCTACCGGAGAGGAAATAAAACATAAATTCTCCATTCTATGAGACCCAGTTGTACAAGGAGACAGTTAAACTCCCATTTTCAGCCCATTGTCTTCTGCCTACAAGCAAACTGCCATGCATCTACCCAAGGTCAACTGCAATCCTTCAAGGGCTATTGTAGGTACCTTTCAAAAGACAGCTTATATTACTATGTAACATTCACCGCAGCATCTTACTATTAAAAAAATAAAATCGACCGAGCTAAACCAAACACCAGCACATCCCGCAGACCTCAAGTACTGAAACTGCCCACCCTGATCCACATGATTGTTCTCCAAAGAGCAGAACTGACCCTGCTTGTCTCATTCCCCTGAAATAATTCACACTTCATCCCGACCGTTAAGCTTCTGGCTCATCTCTGGTCACAGAGTCTGTAAAGTGGCCATCAGGTGCTTCATGCCATCTACCTGACAGACCTCCCAAAAGCATAGCTGTAACTATAACAGCAACCTGCATGATTAGAACTATGCAAGTGTGTCAGTTGCTGTGTGAGATGGAGCCTTTTTATTCTTTCCTGCTGCCCGAGTCGGTGTTCACCGCATTCATGTTCCCCCGCCCGCCTGCATGCCCCCTCCCCCAGTGTACTCACACTCTCCACGTTTCTCAGGCCGCTACGCAGATTGCTGATTTCTTTATCCAGTTCAGTCATGCTGGAATAGATTGTGAACAGCATTACATTGTTTGCTTGGTATAACGCACTTATCAAAAAGAAACTCCATATCCCAGAAACCAACCACCTTCAAGCAGCCGAGTAATTACAGAGACACAGACCCTGCTCCTGGCCCCAAGCAGACACCCCAATGACGGGCGACTGGCTGTGAGCAAAAGGGCCAGAGGGTCAGTGAGACACTTGAAGTAAGAATTGCAGCTCTTCTTCACTGGACCACAGTCTGGCCAGGGGCACCTGTGTGGGAATCAGTTTCAAGCGAGGCTGTCTCTCCATCACAAAGACAGGAGAGTAAGTAAAACTGCAGGATGCTCTGTGACTGATGTTCTGTCTTCTACACTCTGAAGATTTAGCTGAGGTCATGTAGGTCAGCACCTACTGGGAGATTGTGGTTGGACCTGGCCAGACTCCAAGATTACGCTGTTTCTAATGAGTTTGCGTGCAGTTTCTGTGAGGAACTTGTAGACTTGGGTGCGACTGCCAATTCTAATATGATGTGGAAGACCTTCCGTAACAAGACCCTGAAGGTTGCTGAGGGTTGTTTTGGTGTTGCAGGTGTTCCCATAAGAAAGTGTTTCATCTTGCAGGGCATCCTGGATATTATCGAGAGGAGTCGCAGCGCACAGCTTGATGGCAACTCCGGTCTGTATCAGGAAGCTGGGAAGGATGGCTGCGAGGGTCCTGAGGGTAGATAAGGAAGCATTTGTTAGAGGAATCTGTGGGCCAGTGGCACATCATCTACGGTCTAAAGAACTACGTCCTGTTTACAGAGGAATCGAGGTATTACGCACATGCAAATGTGTTCCTTGGAGAGATGCAGTCAGGACGGGTCCTTACGGCTGACACTGCAGCTGTGACCTGTGATTTTGAGCTGCTGTTTATAACTGATCCTCCAATCAGCTGTGAACCACCCAATCACCACCCAATTGCACGAGTGGTGAATCAGCTGGGGGTAGGGAAGGCCGCAGGGATCTGTGGTATCCGGGGGGAACTTTTCCAAGCTGGTGGTAAGGCTGTCCTCTACTCTGTTCAATGCTTGCAAGGACTTTGGTGTTGGGCAGGGCCATGGGGTCCAGCAGCTGTTGGACATCTGTTGGTGGAGAAAGATTCACTGATCTTGATTTTGCCAACGATGCTAGCAAACGGCACAGAGGGAATGTCAACCGTGTCGAGAGGTTCACTTACCTTAGCAGCGACATTCATGTCTCTGGTGACTCTTCCTATGAAGTCAGCGAGAGCATGGGGGGGCCATGAGGTCACTGGAAAGGGGTGTGTGGCACTCCCGATATCTTTGTAAGAGGATGAATCTCCAAGTCTTTAGAGTCCCAGTGCTCTCTTTTTTGCTGTATGGCTGTGAGACATGGACACTATCCAGTGAGCTGAGATGAAGACTGGACTCCATTGGTATTGTCTCTTCGGAGAGTCCTTGGGTACCGCTGGTTTGACTTTGTGTTGAACGAGCATTTGTTCAGGGAGTCCTGAATGAGGCACATTACCTGCATTGTGAGGGAGCTTCAGTTACGGCACTATGGTCACGTGGCACGATTCTCTGTGGGTGATCCAGCTTACAGGATCCTCAATGCTGAGGACCCGAGCGGTTAGATCAGGCCAAGGGGACTCTCACATAAAGCCTGGCTGTGACAGATAGATGGCCATTTCCGGAGGGTGGGACTGGGCCACATGTTAGCCTGGGGGGTCACCAACTGGGTTCCTGAGGCATTTTGTCGTGTGGTGGGTGCGGCAACATGCTGTACCAGAGCATGGTCCCCAACCTGACCTGACCTGACCTAACCTAACCTGTACTGTGATTCCTCACAGCAAAGGACACAATCCAAACAACTTCCGTATAACTGGTTCCCAAATAAGACCATAAGCCAGTATGGCCACCCCAGCAGTGCCGCGGGGAATGAGAATGGGGCTCATCTCTTAACGACTGCTCAGAGGATGACATCATGCTATCAGAGCAGGAGCTCTGCGTTGCCTGTAATCATGCACAGTCAGAGCTTTGTTCGCGACACGCAAGCAACCCCCCCCCGCCCCCCCGGGTCATCGAGTGGAGACGGGATCAGCTGACAATGTGATGACCTAATAAACACAACGAACAAACACTATTCATTAAAAAAAGGTATGCGATCTTCTGCTGCATAGCAAAATCACTATGTACATAATTTAATCAGACTCTGCTGCTTAACCTCACTCTCCCTGTTGTGCAATTTAAAAAAAAAAGGTGATTCTACATCTGGCTAAATCAGGCAGCTCTAATGCATTTAGTCTAGTAGCACTACCAGCTTTTGTAACTAAACCAGTCTGCCCTGACTTCCAGCGATAAAGAGCCAACCTGCCTGCACTCGAGAGGCATGTTCAACACTCATGCATCCTAAAAGCTTCCACTTCATCTATTTTAAAACCGAAAAACTGGATTGATGACCTGACGACGAAGTATGTGCACAGCCACAGTCTGAACAGAAGTGTTGTTCAGAGGAGAAATGAGTGTTTCTGAATCAAAGCACTGATGCAAGTGCGAGGAGAATGAAGGCATCGTATCATTCCAAAGGCAGCATTATATTTGCCTGCAAGTCGCTAAGGAGGCTTAGATGTCAAGCACTATACCTGACTTTGGCAGCCTCTCCCACGGTCTGAAGTTCCTCCTGGAAGAGCATCACCTTGGGGTACTTCTTCTCCAGGATAGTAATCAGGTAGTGCAGCAGAGTGACAGTCCTGTGAAACGCACGTATGTTACACGCAGTGTCAGGACAGGCACACATCATGGAAACGCGAGGCTATCACGACTGCGGGCTTTACTTGTCGATGCTGGACTTGGTGTCGGCGATCTTGTTGAGTGAGGACATCTTGAAGCCGTAGGCGTTGCCTCTCTGACCCTTGTTCATGTAGTTTCCGAAGGCTAGGACCACCTCCAGAAGCTGCTTCAGGTTCCGGCTGTGCAAGACCTCTTTGGAGGCTTTGGTCAGAGCTGGGCAGACATGGTGACTCACATCATTCTAGGCCAAATGGATTCACCTCAGAAGCATTTATTCCCAGCTCACCTTACGGGCACCGGCTTGCGGACTAGAACTCCTGCCTTTCAATCATACAGGCAGCATATGTATGTAAATATGGTGGAAAATGTTTGTAATTACATCTGATCTCATGAAAAGGCTGGAATGTTTCTGCAGATATCTTCACACTATCAGGATTAAAAAATTGAAGCAGTTTCAATAAATATGAAGCGGTTTTATTCTAATTGAATGTCAGATTCCCATTATAATTAGTGATGAAGGTTACCTCACGGGTATATTAGCTAATCAGGCCCATTAGATGGAATAAAGAAAAACTTCGTTTTTTCATATAGTTCCTATTTTCTCTCCCTGATGGCAAGTCAAGTAGGAGGAAAAAGCCTTTTGAATATGTGCTATACAAAATAAACACTTGTTACTGGATTAAACTTGAAATTGGCGGTTTCCTTTGGGCAAACAGCAGTGCCTGTCCGCAGCAGCAGCCAGTACCTTCCACCTTGGGTTTGACTTCAGCGATTCGCTCTGCGAACTTCTTCTTGAAGTACAGAGCCTGCAGCCTCTGCTGGTAGTGGTTGATCCTAAGAGAAGGAAGATGAGTCACAAAAAGCCTGATGTTTGAGTCAATATGCTAAATCGGCCAAAACAGCGTAAGGGGGCAAGGGTCGACCGTGTCCGTCCGTACTGCACATATTGGCACGACAGGCAGTCACCGACTCTCACCTACCATCGCCGGCAACCAAAACTCGGCACACTGTGTTCTATGCTCCCATCTAATACTCCCTCCCCCAGAGGCTGCTGCTGTCTCTGCAAGGCCTTTCAGAATCCACTGCATTTCCTGTACAGCTACAGCCAGCTGCTGGAAGGAAGTCTCTTTCTCTATTTTTCCTTTCTCCCCTATATGACCAGAGATGAGAGCACAGTGCCTGTGTGTGCCATGGCAGAACCTCTGACGGGACCCCCAGGAGTCCTAGCACCCTCACAGAGCAGTGCCTACTGAGCCGGCCAAAAGCCCGAGGGGGAAGGCATCTGGAAGCACCTCAGCACACTCTGCTCCCCGCTGCAGATGGCTATGAAACAGGAGCGGCCTGCTTCTGCAGAGACACAAACATCCTGACGCAAGGTGTCCTGCACTGACCAGGGGACACGGCACGCTGGCCGAATCTGGGCCACAGACACGTGGCGTCCTGATTAAGTCTCAGGCGGCCGTTTCTGGGTCTCTGACGCAGCCTCCTCATCCGAAGGACTCCTCCGCTAAAAAGCGGAGCCAGTTCACAGTGTTTTCCGATGTTACAGTCAGGGGAGCCGCTAGAGATTTTGGGCCCCATGAAAGCAAATCATGTTGGGCCCCCAATCCAGTCCAATCCAATTTTGTTCCGAATTTTTTAGGGCCCTTGGTGATAGTGATAGTCTCCCTTACTAGATTTGTTATGAACAATTTGTCTGAAGTAATCTTTGCACACATTCTGTTTTTACAAACTTTTCCTGGTACGGTGCTGCTCTCCCAGGGGGGCAAATTCAATTCAATTTTATTTGTATAGCGCATTTTCACATTCACAACATTACATTATCTCAAAGCGCTATGCATTTTCCCCGCCCAAAGCCCCCAGTGAATAAGCCAGAGGCGACAGTGGCAAGGAAAAACTCCCTAGAAGGAAGAAACATTGGGAGGAACCAGACTCAAAGGGGGAGCCCATCCTCCAGGGGCAAATAAGGCTGAAAATGTTACCCAGGTCCAGCATAGTGTTCTGACCTGGTCATTCAGCACTTTAAATGAAGACCATTCAATGTGACATTAGGCAGACTGTGGCCTAAGGCTATGTGATAAACATGTTGTTAAGCACCTGGAAGGATGTGTCACACATTCAGGCTAGCATTTCTGACCCATAACCATTCATGTCTCTGTTTCCTGGGTAGGTGCCCAAGACCTGCACATCCCCATCTCACACCTGCTACTGTGTGAGGACCCACCTGCTCATCTCATAGAAGAAGCGGTCAGCTTTGGCCATGCGATCCAGCTCATGCTTGTGGTCCTCCAGGAGGTCAACGTCACTTTTCTCAGGGACAAATTTCAGGAGCTGAGAAGTTGAAAGCATTTGCCAGCGTTGGTTAGGCCTTATTACTGAGGGCAGAGCATAGCTCACGCTCTTTATAGTGTTCAGTGTCAGCTGTCAGACACAGATGCTTCCTGACAATGACTGACTGCAGAAAGGAAGTCAGTGGCAGGGATTCCTCAGATGTCACCTGCCTGATCTCCTAGGCTCACCCACACCGTCGACAGAAGGATGCCCTTAGTTTGCTGCTTGGGGGCCCCACGAGCCCTCTGCCACCCCCCAGCCACAGAGACAGGGAACAGAGCTGATCCCATATAGCTGGAACTGCTCCAGTGTGGACAACCCAGGACTTTGCAGCCAGCAAGTAATATAAGCTCAAAGCAACCCACCTGTTCTAGCATGTCTTTGGGCAGGTCTTCCTGCTCATCCATAGTCAGGATGGCCCTCTTTATCTCGCCATTGGACAGCTTCAGCCTGGAAGAGAAATGCAGGAATATCGTACTGCGATCTGTGTATCACACAGTCTAATGTACCTCCGATTCCCGGGCCGAGAGGAACACCAGGCGTACTTCCTGCACGGCTGATTATCACTGCCAGAGCAGGTACTTTGTTGACAGGGTGAATGGTTTGGTACACAATGGCTGTAAGTATGTAAACCAGCTTTAATTTTAATACATGCGAATGTTTCATTAAAAAGGAATGTTATAATGTCAGTTTGATATTGATGAAATGTACAATGAATATAAACATTCTATTAAACTTGCACAAGTATAAAGGAAGATGCAGGATGAGAGAAAAGCTTCCCTTGAAGAGATGCAATAAGGGTAAATGAGATTCTCCCATGGCGTTTGAGGAATGAAGTGGCACATTTATACATCTTCAGCAGAGCCCCCAAGAACAAACAGAGGGTGGCTTCCACTCCCAGCTGCCCGCTGTCTGTTTTTCTGCCACAGGTTGGACAGAAACACCAGGTGACCCAGACCAACAGAGGAGATACCACATATTTGGAGGGAAAAAGCCCTCTGGCACATTCTAACTGCATGCGCTTCCACCCAGACCGTGTCCCGAAGGGCCGGATAGTGGCACCCTGCTTCTAGGCGGTCAGCGGCAGGACCGGGGCCCCCCCTTCTCTGCCCGGCACGTGGCCACCAGCCGGGCCCCATCGAACACTGTCCCACTTCAAAGCTGTCAGTGAAATGACCCTCAGGAGGGGCACAACTCTCCACTTACCAGCTTTGCTTTTCAATGACAAATATCACTTTACGCACACAGCCGACATTTGGGTTGTTTTGATGCTGCCTGAATAAGAAGCAGCTTGAAAGAATAAGTCCTTCTCTGCAAAAATATGCAAGGCTGTGTGAAGCCAAACCAGGCTTAATTACTCAGCAAGTGAATCCCGGAAAATGCTCCAGGGCTGCAAATGACTGCATGCCCAGGCTCCCATAAGTCATTTAGTTTCGAAATGTTACGCGGCTTCAAAAACTCCCCCAAAGGCAAGAATCTGTTCTGTGATAATGTGGCTCCTTACTTGCATGGCGACTGAATATGACACTAAACAAAAGAAAATACCTGTCTCTCCCATGGTTGTTTTTTTCAGGGCCAAGACCCCGACAAAGAACAGCAAGAGGGATCTCTCTGGTTTCTTTTGAGGAACATTTTAACAACGTTCTACATGCCCACACTTTTAAAAAATGGAAAATGTAGCTAGTAATTGACTTAGAATTGTTGATCAATGGTTCATTTTCCAGAAAATACATCTCAGTAATGTTTTCAAGTATGCTATAAGAATCATAGTGTAACATGGGACTGAAAAGTAACCATCATTAAGAGCAGCGATTCTTTTGTTCCCCATTATAACCATAGAAAGTGAATGAAGTCAGAATAAAAATGATTTCATAAAATGGGTTAAAAATGTCACTAAGGGAAAAGACAGACATCTGTCCACTGGAATAAAAAAGTCTTATCAGGGGGTAGAGATACTATAGGGTAGGCCGCTAGTGAGCGAGGGGAACGTGGGGGGGATTGCGGGGGGGAACAGGAGGGGAACATGGGGGGATCGCGGAGGGAACACGAGGGGAACGTGCGGGGGATTGCGGAGGGAACACGAGGGGAACGTGCGGGGGATTGCGGAGGGAACACGAGGGGAACGTGGGGGGATCGCGAAGGGAACAAGAGGGGAACATGGGGGGATCGCGGAGGGAACATGGGGGGGGTCGCGGCGGGAACAGGAGGGGAACATGGGGGGATCGCAGAGGGAACACGAGGGGAACATGGGGGGATCGCGGGGGGAACACAAGGGGAACATGGGGGGATCGCAGGGGGAACATAAGGGGAACATGGGGGGATCGCAGGGGGAACATAAGGGGAACATGGGGGGAACGCAGGGGGAACACGAGGGGAACATGGGGGGATCGCAGGGGGAACACGAGGGGAACATGAGGGGATTGCGAGGGGAACATAAGGGGAACATGGGGGGAACATGGGGGGATTGCCCGGGGGAACATAAGGGGAACATAGGGGGAACTCAAGGAAAATACAGGGAAACTGCAAGCGGAGAGTTCGATGTGGGAGACTGACCGCGACAGGAGGATGTTGCAGTTCTGGGCTCGGCGGCCATCGATGACAGACAGCTCCTTAACCTTTTTAGAGCTTCCAGAATCCTCCTCGTTCTCTTTCTGAAGAAAGGTGAAATACACATTGTTTTAGCAATATTCCCAACTGCATGAGGATAATAAACAGGAACAAAAAGGGATCGATCCGAGTTGAAAACTGGCGTGAGAGCAAAGACGTGTTTATGATGTGGGAAAAGCGATACTTTTATA
The DNA here is from genome assembly GCA_011763525.2 of Mormyrus iriodes. Classification (NCBI taxonomy): domain Eukaryota; kingdom Metazoa; phylum Chordata; class Actinopteri; order Osteoglossiformes; family Mormyridae; genus Mormyrus; species Mormyrus iriodes. The sequence continues at coordinate 628,411 of JAAGVU020000039.1, forward strand.
TAGTATTTTGCAGACCTAAGTAAGTGAAATAGGTCAGAATGTAGTACATGCTGAATAACAGGAGCGGAGAATGGATGAAGCTTAAAACATGCAACATAAGTAAGCAGCTGCACTTTCTCTGCGATATGCACTCCCAAATCGGAAATGTCTGGGGCATTGTCATTCCAGGCAGATTATTAAAGGCTAACAGTAACACTAAGAGATGCTACACCAATCTGGATTATTACAGAGAAACAAGTCAACGGTGAGTAACGTGCCGTGACAGCACGCAGGACAGCACGCAGGACAGCACGCAGGACAGCACGCAGGACATGCAAAAAATCGGTCTAAAGTGGCACTGCTTTTGTGTCATAAAATACACAAAATACATACAGGACTAGAACAGCTGTAGCGACCTTAAACCTGTGTTTCTCACCCCAGTCCTGGGGGGGCTTCCTCCCAGCTCCCAACCAGTGAAGAACACCGAAAACCTGGTGCAGGTATGTGCAGGTGTGCTGGGAGGCAAGAAAAATGCAGACCGTCTAGGGTCTCCAAGGACCAGGGTGAGAAACACTGCCTTAACCCCTGTGTTATTTTTGGGGTCGAAGTTACCCCAGTACATTTTCAAAGTGAGGATAAATTCTATAGAATCTAGAATTTAGAACAGAAGAAGTAAAATACACAAGGGTTAAAGCAAGAGTTTTGTCTGAAAACAAAGGGCGATGCTGACAGACACTGCTGTGATTGCTGAGATCGGGGGACTCACCTGCCTGCAGTTACTGACCACAAAGAAGTCCTGAAAGGCAGGCAGAAAGCAGAGAAGAGGCTACAGAAGTTAGAACGGGTGAAATTCGCCATATCAAAGCAGTAAGCGATGAGTCAGCAATGCATTATGGGAGCAAACGGAAGCAGCCTGGAGAAGCCGTCTGACCCTCTGAGCAGCTGCTCATATTAGTAGCACAATGAAGACAACGGAACACGCTCTGTGGCTCACTTATAAAATAAAAAATAATAAACAAAATAAAATAACAATTAGAAACACACACAAATAGATGTAGAACTCCATAATATTCATGACTATGATGTTCTTAAACTCAGGTTCACGTTTACCTCAAAAACACAAACGCAACACAGAGGCATGAGTCTGCGTAAAAGGCGGCGCATTTTTGATGGAAAACAAATTCGCAACAATTTTCATCCAACTTAAACACATTACTGACAGACTGTCAGTGCGAATAGATGTTACATCACTGATACACCTTTAAGAAACATTTCAGTGGCTATTTAAGCTCTGCTGCCAACTGACCTTTTCGGAAAATAGGATTCTGCAGTTTTTAGTTGTGGTGCTTCTGGAGGTTTATGAATACCATGCTATTGACATGCATGTTTCCATGGTGACAACAGCCTCCTGGCTTATGCACACCAGTCAATGGTAGCGTCATATGACACATATGTTCGAGAACTACAGAGAAGATACCACGCATCTGTATAAAAAGATGGGCAATGTACATCACCTGCTGCCTTTGGTAGGCTGAGAAGGTCTTCTCAATGTCATCCAGGTCTAGGACCTTAAAAACCTTGACATCATCAACCTCAGCCCAGACTGTTCCTTCAAGTTTATCCTGGGGGGGAAACAGATTCCCGAAGGTGAGACCTGCGGGGGAGGGACTCGCTCCCTCTCATAATACCTGCACTCATTCTGTTTATGTCTGGACCTGGGGTTGAGCCCCACCCACCTCAGAGAGTTTGGCCCAGTTGAAGGACTTCAGCGGGTTGGACGGCTGGGGGATGTTCTTCTTTTTAAGGGCAGGCCTCATAGGACCTCCTGGTGGAGGAGGAACTCCGAAGAGTGGAGGGCATCCAGGTGGAGGTGGGGGACCACCTGGAGGAGGTGGTGGTGGTGGGGGTAGGCCAACGCAGGGTGGAGGCGGAGGTGGAGGGGGCATGCACCCTGGTGGAGGTGGGGGTGGGGGCAAAGGGGCTCCAGGTGGACCTGGAATGACGGGGGGGCCGCCAGGGATAGCGGTTTGCTGCCTCTGCCAGGAAGAGACAGACAGGTGAGACAGTGCCCCCCGTGGGATCCACACTGACTTACACCCTCACACACTGCTGCAGGAAGTGACATCTGAGCTCTACAAATGTCATTTAAGATAAAACTGTTTTAATTGGACTATCGAGACTATAAACAGGTCATTAGCCCCCACATGAAGGAGAAGTCACCCCCCCCATGTGGATGTGTGGGAGACGTACCAAGCTGAGCTCCTGCAGCTGGCAGGACAGCTCCGACACCTGCTGCTTGACAGCTCGGTGCTCGGCAGTCTCTTTCTCCAGCTTCTCCTTCATCTTGTTGAGTGTCTGCATCATGTCCTCCTTCTCCTGGGTCTTGGCATCGCACTCGCGCTCCTTCTTCTCCAGCTTCAGCTGCAGTTCTTGGTGCTCTGTAATGTCATAGGTTACAGGAGACACCGCCAGCATTTCGGCAGGGTTACTGTAATGCCGATGGCTTCAAGCCATCAGAGTGAGTCAGACTCGTAAAGCCCTGGAGCCAGCTGCCACTGCTGCTGTATGTATGAAGATGCTCTGGCTATAAGCTGTAAGAAATATGTAATTTGTAAAGAAATATGTATATTTGTAAAGACATAAATATAACAGGGCTGCATAAGAAGATGATTCAGAACATTGCCAGGCTGCTAGCTTGACAGTTTAAAGACAAAACAAGGTGAAATGTCACAATGTGTAAATTCTTAAAGTAGTACTGATTCTGAAGTGTTTCAAAATTTCAACTGATGTGTTTAAAATCCATAGTATAACCCAAGGACAATCAGGCAGGCAGACAGACTGACAGGCAGGCAGAGACAGACAGACAGAGAGGCAGAGACAGACAGAGACAGGCAGACAGACAGGCAGAGACAGAAGGACAGATAGAGACAGGCAGGCAGAGACAGACAGGCAGACAGACAGAGACAGACGGACCGTTAGAGACAGGCAGGCAGACAGACAGACAGGCAAGCAGACAGAGAGAAACAGAAACAGATGGACACATAGAGACAGGCAGGCAGACAGATAGGCAGGCAGACAGAGACAGACGGACCGTTAGAGACTGGCAAGCAGGCAGGCAGGCAGGCAGGCAGACAGGCAGGCAGGCAGGCAGACAGACAGAGACAGACGGACAGATAGAGACAGGCAGGCAGGCATCGCTACCCTTACCCTTCCGCATTTTCTCAGCTTGTTCTTTCCATTGTTTCACTTCGTTTTCGTTGACCAGCCTATGTGAGAAACAAGGTAAAATAAGTATTTCTCCTGACCAAAATAACACTGAAAATGCTCCTACACCGATCCCCAAGTCACTGCTGTTACTGATCACTTGTTTTACAAATGCCCTGAAGCAAAGGTTAACGTCTCTGCAAAGTGCTGCATTTCATGGATCCTTCAGTGATCAAAACTGAATCTGGAGCGGAATAACTCAGGTAGCGGCCATTGCTAAGCTAAAAAAAAAAAATGACTCAGAGAAACTCAAGGTAAATCAACTGGCAAGCAGAGGAACAGGACTGGACAAGAAAGAAAACAAATAGCATTGAAATCTCTCTCCCAGTTCAATAGTACGTTTAAAATAAAAAGTTTATTTCTTCTGGGAGAAGCCCAAAAATGGCAGGCAATCGGAACAGAATCTGGGAAAAGACAGAGAAAAGGAGAGCAGAGAGTAATATTCCACTGCTTACATGCGAACCACATTTTTGACATTGAAGTTCTCCAGCGGCGTGGCGTCGGGGTCGTGACCTTTGTCATTCTGCAGCACCATCTGCTGTACGATGCGATCCAGTAGCAGCCAGTACTGCACCGTGTTCCCGCTCCTCTTATCTAGGGAGAGAGCGGCTCACTCACATGGGCTCGTTTATCACAGAACTGTTAGGCCTCAACCCAGCTGGCTAACACGTCACTCATTTAATGAATGACCCCCTCACAGGGGGAAAAAAGAGGACTAGTGATGATTTTGGGGACTGTGAAACACAAAAGCAAGATCGGTCTTAGACACTATTCCTGCTGGAGCCAACGGCGATGAAAGAAAGATGTAACAGCACTGACTTACGAGGCATGAGGAGACAGTGGTGGAGCACAGAGAGGAGGTGCGGGTACGCATCCGTGTGGCTCAGCTTCTTTCGGATGAGGTCGAACACTTGGGTCGCGCTCTTAGAATCTATATGTACCTGAAACCATCCGACATAAGTGGCCAGGTTATGGCAACTCTTCAAGAGGAATGAGAACAGCCTTGATTTTCGAGTGTACTGTGAATCAAGAAGAACTTACAGATTCAAAACGCTTGGATAAGGTTAGCTCATCATCATTTCTCAACATTTCAAAGAAGTCCAAATGCCTGGGGGGGAAAAATGAGATCTCATGGGCTCAACAACCTCCAAGTTCAGTACCCTACCGAGGTCAGGACGCAAAGTGCGACAAGAGGACTTACCTGTCTAACGTGGAATTTTCATGGGAACGCAATTTATCTATAATGGGTTGGATGCCCAGCATGAGGAACTCGTATCGTAGATGGACACGGAACTCCAAGTTTGCCTGTGGTCAGAGGCCAAGTGTCAGTGTCACAGAGACCAAAAAGGGACCACAAGTGTACGGCTGCAGCCCTCACCTCCCCAGCCCCTTGGCTGAGCACCGCGTTGATAAAGGACATGATGGCTGTCTTCATGTTCACCTCATCTCGGTACCGTCCTGTGCTCCTGTCCAGGTCATTTATCAAGGTCTGTAAAGAACACCGTAATGATGTCAGCCATTGCAGCACTGGGCACCATAACCGTTCGTACCACTGACTGCTATGCCAAGTCCTCACCTTCGAACTCTTAGCGAGTACCGAAAATTAAATACAGGCATCTTGCAACCCAGAGGATAGAAGTGATATAATACTATTAAGCTCACAGCTGCATCTCTTAACTTGTGGCACAGAAACATACCTGGAAACGTGTCCTCTCGCAGGCAAACTTCTGGTAGTGCAGCATGGCCTGCAGGATCTTCCTGTGGCCTCCAGGGACCAGGCAGACAGCCCCCATAATCTCCAGCACGGCCACTTTGGTCTTGATGTTCTCCGTGCTCAGGCTTTGGGCAATGATGTTGATGCTCTCAGAGTGCGCCAGCACGTGTGCCCGGCCCTGCGAGTTGTTCATCAGGGCCTTGATGCATCCGATCAGCGAGGTGTGGATCTGCGACTCTGTGGTCTCATAGTCCATGCTCTTCAGGAAGTTCAGGATGCATGAAAGGCCATCCAGGTCGATGAACCTGGTCACAAACCTTGGTGGGGAACAATAAGAAGGGCAGCTTGAGAACCTGAGCAGCTCAGAATCTAGATTCTCACATACCAGAACAGAACAGTTAATCACAGTGTGGATGTGAGGCTTGGTTTGGGATATGTTAATGCCCAGCCGGAGCACAACATGACATGTTAATCTGTCATGCTGTATAGGAATATCCATAAACTGTGAGGACAGTAACAAATCACAATTGCAGAACAAACCTGCATGTTCTCTGAAATCTTTCTTGATGCCAGAATAAGCTGAAGAACTTTACAAGCATTTCTGTTACACAAAAGGACAAGAGCTCAGGCTGGGGAGCTTCTGCCTGATGCACGTTTATTAACACTGATCACCTCATTGGTTGCGTCCGCAAAGCTGTCTTCAGGCTCTCAATGGTCTTGTTCCTTTCCTCTTCATCCTCTTTATCTAAGGCCAGAAGAGTCTTCCTCTAATACAAAAATAACCAAAATCGTTTTAAGCAATCAACAATAACAAAAAAAACACCATCGTCTTACTGACTCTGCTAACTAGATAAAGTTATTTCTGCTCACGGTAGTAAATGCTGGTCTGCTTAGGTAGCGGCTGCCATTTCCCTTTAAACCAGGTGTGTAAATTAATTTTAGCAAATGGGCATGTGGGACCCAATGAAATTTCAGGTGAGTCAGACCAGTTATATGTAGATGCAGCAGACCAATAACACATCAGCAACACCTTTCACCTTCACTGCTCTCCAGTGACTCAGCTACTGCTGTTCCTTCACTACTGCCAGCAGTGTGTTAGTGTTTTTTCTGCTCTCAATTGCCCTTTTAAGCGGCTGCGTTTCTCGGCCTGGTGAGTCTTGTAAGCCACTTCATTAGGGATGAGCGGGTAGGAGACACATTGTACTCCATAAAGTCACCTGACCGCTCCTGTGATTCCCACACCTCATTTGCAAACTGTTATTAATTTAACCTCTGATTCAATGCAATTTTATGAAGAACCTGACACTCTGGACGGTATCCATGCAGCCTGAGCCCCACGGCAGTCCCCGTCCTGCCTTCCCAGACAAGCTGCCGCTCTGGGTACAGTCCCTGTCCTGCCTTCCCAGACAAGCTGCCGCTCTGGGTACAGTCCCTGTCCTGCCTTCCCAGACAAGCTGCCGCTCTGGGTACAGTCCC
>JAAGVU020000039.1:640836-657397 GCA_011763525.2 Mormyrus iriodes
GGGGGGAGAGGGGGAGAGAGAGGGAGGGAGAGGGGGGGAGGGGGGGGGGGGGAGGGGGGGGGGGGGGGGGGGGGGGGGGGGGGGGGGGGGGGGGGGGGGGGGGCCAGGGAGCGGGGGCCAGTTCACCGTGATCAGGGTGTCACACGAGCTTAGGAGGAAAACAAAAATCAAAGAGCAAATTACCATACTACACAACAATAGAACGTTATTATACCCAAAGAAATTTGATATTGCTTTGTTTAATTATACATAAAGAAACCGAAATCCTTCTGTAAATTCCAGAAGCTTCCCACATACTGAGGCCAAAGCCCTGTTTAGGGGGGCAGGAGAGACCTACACCCAGGACCCTCTCGGGACCCACTGAGTGCCTGAGCGGGGCCCATGTGCAGCTCTCGGGGGCCCACCGGGTGTCTGAGCGGGGCCCATATGTAGCACTCGGGGCCCACGTGCGGTTCTCGGGGCGCACCGGGTGTCTGAGTAAGGCCCACCGGGTGTCTGAGCAGGGCCCATATACAGCCCTCGGGGCCCACCGGGTGTCTGAGTAGGGCCCATATGCAGCCCTCGGGGCCCACCATTTGTCTGAGCGGGGCCCACGTGCAGCACTCAGGGCCCATATGCAGCTCTCGGGGTCCACTGTGTGTCTGTGCGGGACCCATGTGCAGCACTCGGGGCCCACATGCGGTTCTCGGGGCCAGAAGAGTGTCCATGCAGGGCCCACGTGCGGTTCTTGGGGCCGGCAGGGTGTAGGGTCTGCAGTCTGCAAGGTCTCCTCTTCTTTGCCATGTTTACGTTCTTTGAGGCTCTGCTTTGACAGCAGTGGTTTATGGGGGGTCTATCTCCATGTCAATACGGTTAATACAACTGAATGGGAATGAACCGAGAGAGAGAGAGAGAGAGAGAGTGTGTGTGTGTGTCTGTGTCTGTTTTTGCATTTCAGATGTCTTATCTTTGCATTTTGTTCTGCGTAGAGAAAGCAATCATTTCATTCACAGTTGTCTTCCAGCTGGGTGTCACGCGCACACACACACACACACGTGCGGATTCCCAGCACTGCACCGCAGAGGCTCCGCACAGATCCCTCCTCCACAAACACGTACAGATCCGCGCACTGCGTTATCCTACGCTGACATTCCTCCTCCGTCAGGCAGTGATACCGGCACCCCCCCACCTCACCCCCGGCCCCCCCATCTCCTGTGCAGTCCTCCCGAGCCCCACAGACGCTGGCAGAGGCAGAACAAGCGTGAGACACTCCCGCACGCGACCTGGCCACGTCGCACTGACGCCGGGGGAAAGAGCATAAACGCCGCATCGTTCCCCTGCTTCTGCAGAGCCCCCCCCCCCCTCCCCCATCCCCACCCAGCCTGAACGATGACAGACCCCTCGGGGCAAACCGACAGACGCCTGAATGACAAACACCATACTGCTATGGCGGGGGGGCAGAGCAGCCAGTACCTTGTCAGCCGCAGTGGAGCGTGGAGGTTCCACTGGCAGCCCGGCTTAGCAGCAGCGCTTCTCCGGGACGGCCGTCTCCCAAGCGCACATGCTCCTGTCTTCTACCCCGGCTTGTTTTGGAGCACCGCTCCGGCTCGAGCGCCCCCCTTCCTGTCCCCGGATTCCTCTCCTGTGAGCTCTCTCCACTGCGCCGAGGCTCAGGGCAAACGCATGGATTGCTCCGCTGCAAGCCTGTCTGCTGGGTCTAGACCACACCCACTCCATGAGGCCACAGCATCATTGGACAGAGCCAAGACCAAGCCACACCCATCTAGCTGCAATTCCTCCTCCTCATCTGCTTGTGTGTTTAAGGTCTGTTCGGAGAGAATGGGGAGAGAGAGTGTTTTTTTGGCACTAACCTAAAATTGACTTGATTAACCTCAGAAAATGTAATAAGAACAGATTCTGCACCAGCTTCTCTGAGTGGCAGGGAACCTGAGCCAGATATTAACCTCAGTAAATCCTCCAAATACTCTTAGTTATTTAAGTACCAGCCATGGGCTCAACACAGGGGCCACATAACAAACAATGTTTCCTTTTTATCGCCTTTTGTCATAGAAAAATAGCAGCACTATAATAAAACACTACAGTGATCCCTCGCTTATATCGCGCTTCGACATTCGCGGCTTCACTGTATCGCGGATTTTATATGCAAGCATATCTAAATATATATCGCAGATTTTTCGCTGGTTCGCAGATTTCTGTGGACAGTGGGTCTTTTTATTCCTCAGTTGGTTTGCCCTGTTGATTTCATACACAGGACGCCATTGGCGGATGGCTGAGAAGCTACCCAATCAGGGCATGCGGTTAAGTATCCTGGGTTGATATACGATACATATATTTGTGCGTAGTATATAAACAGTGTGTTTACATACATCATATCAATGAATCTTACCTAATATCTAAGAGAATATAAAGGGTTTATAAGGGCTTAAAATATACAAAAATAACCATATAAACACATAGTTTTTACCTAGCGGATTTTCACCTTTCGCGGGGGGTTCTGGAACGCAACCCCCGCAATAGACGAGGGATCACTGTATTAGTTTAGCAACATTTCCCAAACAGTCTGCTGTGTTATGTAAGCAGGCAGAGGGGAGAAAGCAGCCTGAATCCGGACCCCCCCCCCCCCCCCCATAAGGTCTCCTTCCTCATTACCATCTTCTTCCTACAATTAACTCAGACTTCAAAGCAGAATGGCAGCTTTCAGAGCTGCACTCATGTTGTTTTTATTCAAAAAAAAAATAATCACTGGAGCCAGCAGTGGGACATAACAAAGCTACTTCCTGTTTTATGCTCTTTTTAGCCCTTTTCACCTCAGAGAAACGGCACTCAGTTCAGCTGCGCTAGTTTGTGGGCCATGTGCAAACAAGCCGAGAATCTGCAGACAGACAGAGACAGACACCAATATCTATCATTCATCATCCCTCAAAGGCCCTGCGTGTCCGATATTTCCTGCAAAGAGTAATGGCTTCCTACCCTGATGACCACACCAGCAGCATCCCTACAGGTCACACAACTCTCTTTGAGCACCGGTGGGGCGACCTGTGTGAAATGCACCCATTCATACACACCCAGATGCAATTCAGATATCGTAGGAAAGCTGCGATGAGCAGCAGTGTGCCCGCTGCAGCTGAAGGGGGGGTAGCCAAATGAAGCAGAGGAAGGATCGGCATGGACGGTTCAGCCGCACTTTCCGAGGAGGAACATGTCCTCGCTGCCAAGCATGAGGCATGAGTGCCATGTCAGAGAGCACGACTGCCACCCACAGGCGGCCTCCTCGGGGATCACAATCAGCCCTTACTGCTTATTATTGTGCTGCTTAGTCAATGCTTTCCCACCTACAAGTTTTCATTTAATATGACTGCATACGTCACTAGGGCGATTCAGGCCAGGCACGTCCCTCGAGGGGATACCAGCAGGAAACCAGTGTTCTCTCAAAACTCCAAGAGGCAACTTTCAGGTAAAGAGACATTAAGCACTGTGCCCCCCAGCACTCAGCGAGCTGGGGCCCCCGCCCTGGTCTGCAGGGGTCGCACCCACCGGAAGGCATGACAGTGGAGTCTGGGAAAGAGGGAGGCTTTAAAGGACGGCAAAGAGTCAGAGTCTGGGAAAGAGGGAGGCTTTAAAAGACAGCAAAGAGTCACAGTCTGGGAAAAGAGGGAGGCTTTAAAGGACGGCAAAGAGAGTCTGGGAAAGAGGGAGGCTTTAAAGGACAGCAAAGAGTCAGAGTCTGGGAAAGAGGGAGGCTTTAAAGGACAGCAAAGAGTCAGAGTCTGGGAATGAGGGAGGCTTTAAAGGACAGCAAAGAGTCAGAGTCTGGGAATGAGGGAGGCTTTAAAGGACAGCAAAGAGTCAGAGTCTGGGAAAGAGGGAGGCTTTAAAGGACAGCAAAGAGTCAGAGTCTGGGAACGAGGGAGGCTTTAAAGGACAGCAAAGAGTCAGAGTCTGGCAAAGAGGGAGGCTTTACAGGACAGCAAAGAGTCAGAGACCCAGAGATGAGATGCCACCCTCTATACAATAAGTGTATTGGGGGTGGGTCAGAAATTATGGATTCATGAAGCTGCTGCCCAACCAAGCCTAACAGGGTGGTGTCCCGCAATGCTGGGATTAACTGTCCTGCAGTCCCCACACAGATCACAGCAACAGCACATGGAGCTGGAGCACCAGCAGAATGAGCAGCAGCCCCTTGCTTTGCAGACTGTTCCTGCATCCATTCCGCTCTCTATAGACGTTGGTGAGCGACGCCCTTCACAAGGGAAGCAGCCGGGCGAGGGGGGGCACATTACAGCCATCCCCATGTCCTGCAGTCACAACAAGGGCCTCCCTCACAGTAGCCCTCTTATCACCACCTTGCCATGCCTCGCACCCAAACCCGCTTCCCTAAGTCGGCCCGCGTGCTCAGAGAGGACTTCACAACAACAGAAAACAAACAACCCAAGGAAGCAGCGCAGAAAAACCAGGAGATGGAACTCCAGCATATGAATCAATGTCCCTGTCAAAGTTTGTTTGTCGAACTGCATGTTTATTCAGTGAGGTATCACCCTTCCCCACTTGGTCTCTGTTGAATAGATTAGGGATCAAATGTCTCTGTAGAGAAATAAAAATGTGAGTACAGATAATGAAAATGTTTTGATAATGTTAACAGATAATATTTTTAAAGACACTCACTGGTATTTAATGACTCATTGGGCTGCACTGATACCCCAACCCCACGAGGTACTGTTCAGAGATGGAGTCACTATCTAACCAGTGACCTCGGGAGTCATGGAAGTGCACCTCGTGGGACGCTCTGGATCACAGCCACTGGGCTGGAAGACTGACATGAGGAACCCAGGGGGTCAGACAGCCCTCAGCTGGCCGACGAAGCTTTGCAATAATCATATCTATCGTAAAAAATGTAAGTGTAAAACTCACATACGCACAGTTATAAACAGACTCACTCCATCCATCAGTCTAAGTTCAATGGCCCAACAGTACAGGGAAACAAGCAAACAACACTGGAGCGTGGCATCAGCCAAGCAAATAACACAAACTTAAACAGAATACGGAAATGTTCTATTTCTGGACTGCATACCACATACAAATATTTGTAGGATCTTGTCTCAACCTGAGCAGCTATTAGTTGTTCCTTTTGTAGAGAGAAAAACAGCGATCCAAAAACAGTCCAGCTCCCAGCTGGCGAGTGCATGCGAGTAAAAGTCAACGATGACGTTCCACAGTAGCACTAGATGCAAGCGTGTCCAATCCACAAGCTTCACTGAGAGGACCAATGTAATCCAAAACACTTTTAAGGAAACATCTACCTACAAACAGGTTCAAAATTAGCAGGAAAAAAATGAAAACATTTAGCTTTTTACTCCTTCTGGACGCACATATAATAGACAACTGCACTCAGGCAGGGGTATTCAGACACGATTTAAAGAACTAGCTGAAAATAGTGATATTGGATGTTGTATAAATCACAGTGGTCAGAGGTTATAATTAGGATTTAGAAATGCTACTGCTATAGTATTCTTAACCGTCAGTGTGAAAGTGCATCTACCTGCCGGCCAGACCTTACGAAACAACGAGGCGGAAACGTTTCTCTCTGTTATGTCTGTCGGACCTGATACTGGGAAAAAGAGCCATCATTTAGCGTCTCTAAACAGGCAGCGCATTCCAAAACGGTCACGTGACCAAAGCAATGGCGCCGCAGAGTCACCGAAACGGAGATGTGCTGGGACGAGACGGGGGTGCGTGTCACGCTGCGGCCGTCAAAAATAAATACAGGTGTCTGGGGATGAAACATTTCCCGGACGGAGCCGCAGGCTTGGGGAAAGGGCCATGGCACGCAGTCTGTCACTCACACCATGGTAATTTGCCCTGTGGCGGTGAAGAACTGGTTCCTCTTCAGCACCCAGGCGACAAAACAGTACCCGCGTCGTTCCCTTCCAACGCCCGGCTACAATTAACACTGGGGTGACAGGGTACTGCCTTCAGCTGATGCCGTACCATGCCTGCATCCTTTAACGGAGCATTTCAAGGAAAAATAAGATTTCTAAAAGTGTGCGAACACCACTGCCAAGAAAAAACAAAGAAAACCTATATTATTATAATATAATAATATAAACTTAATTACATCAGGAAAATCAATCGCAGCTGCTTGAGAACACCAGCCCCAAAAATCCACCATATTTTTTTTTTGGAAACATACAAAATAAATAGCAAAACTAATCTCTTATGCTTCATTTCATTCTTTCGAAACCTTAAACAAAACGGGCAAATCTTTCCATAAGGGAACTGCACCTGCTTCCCAAAAATGATGAATAACTCTAGCTCCTTTTATCAAGCCCTCAGCTGAAATATTTACCTCGCATGATTCACTCACTGGATACTAATTAAGTGTGTCAGCTGCAAAGCGCAGAATCTAAAGGTAATTTAAGGCCAGTGGTTCCTGCACGGTGGCAACGCGGGGCAGTTCTCACCCTAGATCCACATCACTCTGTGCTCCAGGGCCCACCAATGCCATCAGGATTATCCCCACACCATGTCTCCTCTGTATCTGCTGGCACCTTTTTGGCGTTCAGGGCACTGTTCCGTAGCCCAGTCTCCTCAGTAGGAGCTGACGCTGTTGGGGTAGATCTATAATCCCATGCTTCTCTGGTGATCTGTAAGGACCATGTGAAACCCCACCAGATTGGAAGGTTCCTGTACGGAACACTGAACATCCCAAAAACACAGAGGAAACAGGAGGCCACTCCGGCACCACGTCAGCCTGACAGACAAAGAAAAAAAGAAGAAACATCGTGACCATTTTTAAAATTTCGTTAGAAATTCTTGGACAAAGTACATTATCTGCACTAGTCTGTATATTAGAAGGATAATGATACACACGCAGACAGAGTGTGCACAGCCGGGCACCCGGACACAGGAACCCCCAGAGCCTGCGCTTTCACCGCTGTCACAATCGAGGTCACGCCGTCTGATGGGGAGAGAGGAAACTCTCCTCTTTCAGCCGAATTCGACTGTTAGACTGTTTCATCCCCCTGACACTGACAGAGACAGCTTCTCAGAGCCCGTTGGGCCTCGCGAAGCAGCAGGTGCAGCGGCCGGTATCATGCGTCAGCAGAAACCCCCAGCGGGATGGACCTCGGGGGCCAAAACCCCCGGCGTTATGAAACTCGGGGGCCAAACCCCCGGCGGTATGGAACTTGGGGGCCAAGCCATTTAGGGCCTTTATGCCTTAAGCTGACAGCTAGCTGAGACCCTCAGAAGACGCAGAGAACAAGCCCGCACAGTCATGCAGACCTTCCCTTTGCACAGGCTCCCTCTATCCTGTTTCCGTTCTGGTGACAAGCTGCTTTGGTGCTTCTGAATGTTAGCAGCTTAAGGCAAATGACTAACGAGTAAGATTTAAAGCTGTCGGAATCTCTTATGCCCATGAAACCTAGATTTACATTCCCCAGAGATGCTTTTCTAAATTCTTTCCCTTCCGGACTGGATGAACAAACCCATCACAAGTCTGTGGTGATCGTCACTGACCACAGAAGCCGGTATTCTCAGGTAAGTGCTGCAACACCATACATAACCACCTGAAATTGAATTCGAACTTTTAATTATATGGGTCATGACAGAAATTATTACTGCCAATATTAAACTTTATTACAGAAATAAAGTAAAAAAAAACCTTGACCCACAGACCGTGCTTTTGCGACAATGTAGAACATTACATACACCGTACACTAGGCTCAGAATACTCCGAATTTTTAGGCAGAACAGCGATACATGATACACATCTTGATTTTTTCTGTGAAGTCGGATAAATGTTCAGTTGTAAGTCAGAGGCACATGTGTGATTATTTAACGCTTATTAAAACAGTGTGCGGTCAAAACGAAATGCAAATGCAATTTGCAAATATACTACAGCTATTCAGCACAGATATGTTATTTTAAGTTATATCACAACAAAATAAAGGATGGCTGTGTCTGTGCTGCAGGGGTCAAACAAAGCAACTTAGCATGAACGCCTTTACACCACTGTGTCCACCAGCAGACACTCTCCTCCTCAGTGTATGACACGGCTCTAAAATCAGAAGCCTGCGACCCTAAAGCGTGCCCTTAATAACCAGAAAGATCCCCATTATAAGGTATTAGGTTTCAGTACAATAAAACAAATATCGCAAATTATGATGTTTTTAAACAGCAAAGACAGAGCTCCGCGTTTGGGTCCCTGACGATCAGTCAAAAGCGAAACTATCAGCAGAGCCACCAAAACACACCTCCACTCACATGGGTACCTCAGCGGCACGACTGTTACCCCACGCAAGGCCCATAACCCCCCTGAAAGACCGCAGGGGTGCCAGATAAACAGTTGACCCTCACCTGTGTGCGCGCACATGTCTATCAAAGGAAGGCATGATGGGATACGCAAAAAAACATTCCAGTGTAGCTGCTCTCCAGCAAACGGCCCAAAGCCTTTCCAGCACACCAGAGCAGCTAAGACAGCGGCTGCTTCAAGAGGCTCGTCACCACGGGGACCAAACCAGAGCTTCTCTGAATCCGCCTGGTGTGGAGCAGCCTTTCGTGATCCCTGTTAATTTGTGATGCTAATTTACGCATCATATGGGCTGGGCCCCGACACATTACCATGATAATCTCTGGCTAACGGGGGCTTTCAGCCCTCATTGTCATGCTCATATAGGCCCATGATGCTCCTGTCCCGTCCACCTAATCGGCCTGGTTCTGCTGCAGAGGAGCACCAAGGCTAACCAGAACCTCAGCACAGACGCAGAGCAATTAAACTATAATTATACTGAAGTGGCATCAAAACTGACAGGGGAGCCAACATATGTCAGTCGCCTCATTAACTGCCTCATTATCTCCATTAAGTGATCACATGATGAACTCCCTCCCCCACACAGCATCGCCCCTCCTTGGTGAGCAAGACTTGATCTCTAAGCAGGATGCATCTATAGCCCCCACTCCCCGGACCACGCACTGCCAGACGCTGCGGGTTTACCTTCCAGCTGAGGGGCACGATGGCCACGCACTGCCAGACGCCGCGGGTTTACCTTCCAGCTGAGGGGCAGGATGGCCACGTACTGCCAGACGCCGCAGGTTTACCTTCCAACTGAGGGGCAGGATGGCCACGCACTGCCAGACGCCGCGGGTTTACCTTCTAGCTGAGGAGTAGGATGGCCACGCACTGCCAGACGCTGCGGGTTTACCTTCCATCTGAGGGGCAGGATGGCCACGCACTGGCAGACGCCGCGGGTTTACCTTCCAGCTGAGGGGCACGATGGCCACGCACTGCCAGACGCCGCGGGTTTACCTTCCGGCTGAGGGGCAGGATGGCCACGCACTGCCAGACGCCGCAGGTTTACCTTCCAGCTGAGGGGTAGGATGGCCACGCACTGCCAGACGCTGCGGGTTTACCTTCCATCTGAGGGGCAGGATGGCCACGCACTTCCAGACGCCGCGGGTTTACCTTCCAGCTGAGGGGCAGGATGGCCACGTACTGCCAGACGCTGTGGGTTTACCTTCCAGCTGAGGACATCACTGACTTTATTGCTTTTCAGTCCAAAGGGTGACTGACAGCACAGCGTAAGCTGTTTCCTAAGTTTCACATTTCCCAAAACGTCTTTGTTAAAATAACACTTGAGCACAACTTGTATATTTTCAAACAAAAACAACATCAACCAACAAACAACAAGAACCACCTCCTCCTCCTCCACCTCCTCCAGGGTGCTCCTGCCTGTGTTTATTGGCATGAGCTCCAAACTCCCCATGACTACACTGAATAAGCTGTTTTGGAGGATGGATGAATGGATGGATGGTGCAATTTTATGCAATCAGTTTCTGATGGTGAGTCAGAGGCAACCAGTGACAACAATGAGCAATGCAAGGCCATATACCAGCCTCCCTCTCTCTCACACACACACACACACACACACACACACACACACACAAAGAGCATTTTTAGAATCAGTAGTCCGCCTAAACAGCACACTCAAGACTGCTAGTTGTCACAGAGTAATTGCTGTATAAACAGGTTCGGCGAGTTTGTGGCAGAGAGAATGGGATTAAAATCTAGGCCGGTGGCCACCGCTGCTGTCCCGCTGTTTCCTGCTCTGCGTGCTAAAGCAAGGGGCTGTATGTCTGTGTGTGTCAGTCTCCCTCTCTCTCGTCAGTATGTATCGGTATCCGGGGCTTTACTGTATTGTAATGAAAACCCAGCAATATTTCCCATCTGCCTGAAGGTTAAATATAATATGCAATTTGTTTTCCTGTAGGCCTGTAGCACTAAAGGTGCCATTTGACTAAAGCTCAGATAAGTGGCCATAACTGATGACAGTGGTGCTAGTGAGGAAATGACATCTGTAAGGGTGATGCCGTCAGAGATGAGAACGCTTCACAAGAACAGACACTCCAGAATAAGTCTCTTTCCAAAAGGAAAGCAGCCTGAGGGCTGGGAGCATGCCCCTGCCATCCACAGGTATGAAATACGACCCACCGCAGCAGAGATGATAGCCAATCCCAACCCAGGGCTCCAAAAGCAGCGTCTCACAGCAAGTCACCGGCTGCCCTTCGGCGTTTCAGACATTTCAGCAGAGACTCGTGACACGACTTACCAACGGTCTTCTAGAGCAGAGGAAACCGGACTGTTAATACCATGTAGGGCGATTATAAGGGCAGTCACACATTTCTGTCATATAAAAGAAATCCTGTCTTTCAGTATTACTCACTTCTTCTCGTGTGTCTTTCAGCTCTGATTTGAGACGACGTCCCCTAAGAATTTTAGCCAAATCGCCCCATTTTCTGTTATCCCTCATAGCAGGCGTGATCACCCCTGACCTGCTCCCTCTACAAGGTGCTTTTCATAGCAGTGGGCTGATCTGACATGATCTCCATTCATTTCATATTTCACTGCTGAAGTCCAGGTTTAAAGTCAAAGTAAAATTTATGATTTTTTTTTCCGGTCTCAAAGATCGGAGTCACTAATGGATTTCCACCAGCTGGAATCACTCGCAGCAGCCAAAATTCTGTTCGCCAACCTTCCAGCTGCTATGTTCTCTCACGCTCAGCTTTTTCTGGTGCCCGACTTGAAGCTGGCTTGCTGTCTTCCAATAGGCTCTGCAGTGCTCGGCCCCTGCAAAGTGGCAGGCCTGCCCCTATCCCACCCTCCCTCTCCCTCTCCTTTTCTCTCTCTCCCTCCCTCCCTCTCTCTCTCTCTCCCCCCCTCTGCCCCCCTGCCACAGCACCTGGATCATGTCAGGTGATGCCTCAGCCTGTGCTGTAACCAGATCCCTGGTCTCCATAGAGACTGAAGTACCACAGGGTCACAACACAAGTGACGTTAGCAGGGAATAGGGAACAAAAAAGGCTGGAATATGGTAATAAACCACAGCCGCTTCGGCTGAGACAGATATCAGAGTGGCGCAGCGCTCGCCGCGGGATGACGGCATCCTCCGCGGTAATGCATTACTTATGCTTATTAAGATGCTCCACTCCTGGGTTTCGCTCAAACTGAACTGCAGCTCCAGTCTTGTTCACTCTTGAAAATATTTGTCTGCCTCCCCAACTCTGCAGACAATGCCGCTACACTCAGAAGTCCAGTTAATAATTCAACAAGCGCGTATACATTTTAAACACGACGTCTGCAGCAAACGCATCCATGTTTACGTGCCGACAGCCATGTTTACGTGCTCGTACGTAGTGTTATTCTTTCCATTTCATCTTTGCTCTGAAACGGGACTGAGCTGCATGCAAAAAGACGAAAGGTGTTGCGTGAATTTAATAACTATTATTAGAGCCGAGTAATATATCGATAAAATATTGTATCACGATTATTAACATCAATTTCAATATCGTGAGTATCGTGACATAACCTAAACTCCTACTTTCTTGCAGTTATAATGCACTATTTTTACACACATTCCATCAAGGTATGAGTCTGTTGGTGTAAATGATCATTTTAGCTGCGTAATTATTAGACAATTTGACACCATAATCAGAATAACTCAAAACCACCCGCCATATTTAACCGTTTTCTGCATATGAAAATATTGTGATATCACTTTTCACGCATATCGCCCAGCCCTAGTCAAACCTTTTCCCTGGAACGAAGTGAGGCAGTCAGAGAAAAATCCTGGCAACAAAATGCACTGTCAGCTTTTTCTCGTGTTACACCTTCCATCCATCCAGCCATTTTCTGTGGCCGCTTGGGTTCGGGTTCGGACAAGTGGTTACAGAAAACGGGTGGATGGATGGTAACTCCCATCAGCCTCAGCATGTTTTTGGACTGTGGGGGGAAACCGGAGGAAACCCCACGATGACACGGGGAGAACATGCAGGCTCCACACACATGGAACCCTGGGAAAGTTTGCAGCCTATTCTGTTCATCACCTTTTTGATGTTCTGATTCTGTTTAAAGGCATTTCTAAGGGAATTTTAAGCAACAATGGAGCTCTGGAGTAAAGAAATAATGATTTGAATTATACCGTGATAATTATCAATAACGTTTGATAAAATATTCTGCCGTACCCCGCCGCCCTGTTACTACAGCTCAGCTGTTACCTTCTGGCTCTAGCCACTGTTAAGCAGCAGCGCTCTGCAAAGCAAATTAAACACACTTAAGTCTCCCTAAACTGCACTGTTTTAGTATATATCTTTCATTTGATTTGGAGTATTAAACACCACTGAAATGATGATTAGAAATCTTGTTTTAGAAGGATACATTCAGTAATATTTACGTTTTATTTTTTTACCTGCCCTTATTCATGCTGCACCAGAAAACACAACACATCCCTGATAAAAGTCTGATTCAGTCGGGCTCCTCCTAAGACACCTGTGGGTCTTTCAGATGGGCTGGACGCACTCCCAACAGCAGGGGTAGCCACACGGAGGCCGTGCAGTAGGAGAGAAAAAAAACATACAAACAACAACCAGGCCAGGAGATCGGTGAATGGCGGTTTACCTGCACCGTACACTTATAATGTGATCTATCTATAGCTGCTTGGCCAACAAACCTCAGATTTCAGCCATTTCCTCAAACTGCTTTTACCGGAGAAGCGAATGAATGCTGCTACTGAGGGATGATCTAAAGGCCCATAGACTAGAAACCTTTAGATGGATGTACAAAGCAAGATTTACACACCCAGAGTTCACGTGATAGAGCCGGGTCAATAAATTCTGATGCCGCAAACAGCGTTAAGCAGTACTAAGACAGTGGTTATCAACTCGGTACGTTGACTCGGAGTTTGTGCGTATGCGTTTGCATAAATGGGGTGGAGTTGGCATTACAAACTAAAAGCTGCCCTTTGATAGGTGGGGGTTGGTAATAAACTTTGCCGAGCAGGGTGGGTATCGTTAGCTACCCTGGCCCCCCACAGGGGGCCGTGGAGAGAGCAGCACCAAACGTCAGTCTCATAATAAGACATAAAAGCCTCTGCATTTATGGTACCAGATGAAACATCAGTGGCATCGCCCAGCTCTACTGTATGTACACAGAAGGGGTCTTATACAGGCTACGATTTTTGGTGAAAGGGCAGGACTTGCATCTGTTTTAATCCCAAAGCCTGCAATTAACCTTCTCGGAGAAGAGTAAATATGCAGCATACATTTTCATGCCAATATACCCTGTTTAAAAGTGAGCTACTATTCGTAGTACGCAAAACTCGGAAGGAAGCCTCAAGAAGCCCCGCTAAGCCAGTAAACCCGCTTTGTACTACAGCTCTGGTTGACCAGATTAGCCTTCCCACACTGAGGGATGGAACCATCCTAACATCCCACCTCTTTCTTGGGGAGTAGGGCAAAGGGAAGCCATTTTTGTGCATTTAATTTGATGGTGAAGGGGCCGGTAACTCAAAGACCCTTAAAGAACACAAAACATTGAATATGGCCACACCACCAGCACCGCACTCAGTGAACATGACAGCTACTTAACACCAACACCACATTTAACACCTCACAGTGTTTGTTCCAAACCAAACACTTTGGTGTTCCACTAAGCCTCTTGCTTAAAGTAACAATCAAATCATAGCTGAGATTAAAAGCCAGCGTTCCAAGATCTTCTTAAGATGTGATACAATTACTATACTGAAAATTTTCATTAACAATAATTATTGAGTGGTTTTGAAAAACACAGCTTTATATATATATGAAAATTGCTGATCTCTCATGAAGGCTGGTCTCCACAGAGCCCCGGTTCCCCACGCTGTGCTTCAAAAGGTTCCTCCTATGCTCAAGCAGACATTTGACCCAAAGCAGTAAAAATGGGAAGTGAGGGGTGGGAGGGGGCTGCATGACCTACTTCCAGCAGAACCAAGAAACAGACAGATGATGGGCTGCAGGTCAGAGGCTGCAGTGAGATGGAATTTGGTCATTATCATTTCCTTACGTTTACAAGGTTTATTTGACCCCAGGGGGGCCAGACAGCGCTCTGCACACATCGCCGGGCAGGAGCTGGGGCAGGGGCGGGCACCACCCACAGTAAGTACAGATCAGCCAGCCTGTAGCGTGTTAAGCAGCATGTTCTGAACGCCACACCTGCCTGTGGTCTGACATGCAGAGAAAGAAGATTAATATTTAATTAATCACAACAAAAAGCCAAACCTATTTGCGGACTGTAGGCAGCCTGGCCTGCACAAGGACTCCACCCTGAGGCGACGCAGAGAGGAGAATCCCCATCCTAACCAGGTGCTGCCAGTTGCCATGGATACGCAGTTCCAAGATGCAGATGGGACAGTGAACATGACAGGGACTCGCAGACCACAGCATGCAGCAAGATGAAGGTCAGCTGCAGTGATGCACCTCAGGGTCACTACTCTTCTTCAGCATGCTGACTCCACTGAGAAATTTCATGGATCTTCTGATCCTGCGGTTTCCACGGGCACGGGTAAGGAATTCCCAGCCCGTGCTCTGGTTGCTGGGGCAACGGCGTATGTGGAAGATGTGCCCGAGATATCAAATCCCATAGCTGAACCTCCTCCCCCATCTCAAGTCTGGAAGAGGGGAGGCTCTGGGACTGACAACCCCCCCACTTGCCCGCTGTCTCTCTGACCCTCCCCCCACGTGCCCACTGTCTCTCTGACCCTCCCCCACGTGCCCGCTGTCTCTCTGACCTTCCCCCCACATGCCTGCTGTCTCTCTGACCCTCCCCCTGCATGCCCACTGCCCCCCTGCCATGTGCCCACTGCGGCTCTGACTCCCCCCCACCCACGTGCCTGCTACCTGCCACGTGCCGGCTGTCTCTCTGACCCTGCCTCCTGCATGTCGCTGGCTCTCTGCATGGTACCCTGCACACAGCACAACATGGGAAAGCACAATGAGGCTGAACAGCTGCACAGCTTGTTTGCAGTTCCTCCTGCCAGGGCGCTGCATGCCAGGAGTGCACAGCGCGTGCCAAAGCAAGCCCAAAACAAACAGTATTCATTCACACAGGCGCGAGTCAATGGCAGGGGAGCGTCTACTTTGCCCAGTTAGAGGTGGGGGCCCCCCAGTTTATTTATTGGCCACAAACCCCAGTAGGCTTCTTGCGAGATCATTGCAAAGCGTGAAGGCCTCGACCTCATGGCCACGCTGCCCCACCGAGCGGAAGTGATTCCGGTCGCCTGCAGCTTCTCGTTTACAAATGCAAGCAGCAGGGCCCCTGGACACAGCCAGAGAAACCTGACACCCATATCATTCAGGCCAGCTTCCCTCTGGGCTTTATCCCTGTTCAGTCTCATCACCAGAACCACTTTTAGCATCTCATAGCCTAAACTCAGGGAAGCCCTGTGACGGCCAACACGGCATTCCAGGATCGCTCCACAAACAGGCTGTTCCTGTAGCCACATGCTAAAACACAGTCTCTAATCAGCAAGGGAGATGACACCTATTAACAAGCCAGACCGTCTCGGGCAGACGTCAAGGTGCGTGTGCAGCATTGGCGTCAGACACGTTCCAGATTGTGGTTTCCACCGAGCCGTGCATGTGTGAAATCACTCCAGCGCAGCAGGAACACAACGCCGGCATTTTCCCTTTAAGCCACCCAACAGTCAACGATGGGGAATCTCTCCTCGGGCGTAAACCCTCAAACCAACCTCCCAGCTGCTTAACTTTTCTCAAAGTCTTTCTCCAGGAAACACATCAGTGGTCAACTGAACTCACTCCAAGCAGGAGTCATGAGTTTTTATTGTCCACAAACCCCAGTAGGATTCCTGCGAGACCATTACAGAGCGTGAAGGCTTCAACCTCGTGGCCACGCTGCCCCACCGAGTGGAAGCGATTCCGATGTTTGACATGACCAGGCCAATGACGACAGGAGCACCTTGTGTATGATTTAGTCCAAGACAACAGGAGACGCATAGCGGGGAAATCCAGGCAGGACCAGCCAAAGCCCTCAAAGGTGCCTGCAGGAACAACGTGATTCTGGCAAGAAAACCTTCCCACACAGTTGAGGAGCACGATGCGATAATGAGCTCCAAGACACATAAATAATCCATGTTTTAAAAAGACTGGATAGCAGCATTCATCCATCCATCCATCCATTTTCCAGAACCGCTTATTCCATTTCGGGTCGCGGGGGGTCCGGAGCCTATCCCGGAGG
>JAAGVU020000039.1:657497-668875 GCA_011763525.2 Mormyrus iriodes
ACATTCACACCTATGGGCAATTTGGTAACCCCAATTAACCTCAGCATGTTTTTGGACTGCGGGGGGAAACCGGAGTATAGCAGCATTCAATAATGATAAATAAATGTAACATTGTATTGTAGCGTGTTTGGAGAAGTGCTATTACAGATGTTGATGGGGGTTATTTTCAGTGTTGGAGTACACTGGTTAGATGGGTAGGGGGAGGAGTGAGAGAGGCGTGCCGGAGAGTGAGGGTAGTGCGTGGGGAGTGGGAGAAATCCTGGCGAGAGTGCAGTATCACCTGCTGTTCTTTGTTATAACTGCACGGCGCGGCAGTGGCCAAAAACAGCCGTATGAATAGTTCATTTTCAGGCATTTGGCTCTTTATTCTTATAAAGGGGAACTTTGCAGTATTTAACAAAGTCAGTCCTCCCAACTTCAGCTGCCAAAAATGATCTAATGATGATTATTGTCATTCACCATTTTCCCCCTTTATAATAAACTAAGAAATGTGTCGGTAACTCTAAACACTGTATTGTTACGAGCCACAACAAGGAAAGCCTATTTATACCTTATGTCGTTTTTGCTCTTTCAGTACATCCAAAGATAAAGTCCTTTGAAAACATTTCTCTTAGCTGAGCAACAAGCTCGGGGCCAGGAGGAACTCTGACAGGAACCGCGGCATACTGCTAGCAGCAATACGTGCTGGATTTCTAGTCAATGGATACATTACTGCGCATGCAAAAAAGTGACGTCACCGACGTTTCCCGAAAGACGCAGCTTTTAAATACACTCAACGCTTAAGACCGGTGGAATGGGGGTGTCCATGCCTAACCGGCTCCGGCGCGACCGGCGGCGTGCCTGCCCAAGTCACCGAGACAGTACTGTAAAGAACTGCGCACAAAAGGGAGCATCACCTGCCCGCACCACCAACCAGGAGAAATCCACCAGCCGAGGGTCGGGTTTAAGGTAACATAACGTAAACTACGGACAAATAAAGACAACTGAAGCGGAAAGAAGGAATCCAAAAGTACAGAGGGTAAAGCAGTTTCATCAGGAAATTATATATATATATATATATATATATATACACATACACACACACACTGGTTTAATGCCAGTATAATTTGACATTTCATTTTAACCATCGCATATTTGTTAAATATTTTAAGCAATTATTAGTAATGTCACTTGAATATCTTTGCAAACATTTAATCCAAATTACAAAATTATATTTTTTCACTTACGAAAAAACGAACAGTTCACTACACAACATCGATACGTATACTTTACATTAGATAATCGGAGAATTAATTTCCCAAAACAATGAAAGTAACAGTAGGGGAAAAAAACCTTACTCTTGAAGTTGCTCCATCCTATGAGCGAATCCCATACAACTGGAAACTCATTGACACCACCGCTACGACGACTGCAGGTGACATCATTCCATCAGTTGTGTCACAGTGCGCATGTACACAGCAAACAACCAAGAGGGCCTGCTGGGAAATGTAGTTTCAATCCAGATATTTCTTTGTGCAAAACTGAATTTCTCAAAGTTCCTGAATTACCGAAGTACGGTACTGTGCCTCACTGAGTAGCACTGTTGCTTCACACCTATGGGGTTCAGCATTCAAATCTCTTTCCTCCCCGGGTCCGGACACATATGCAGTTAGGCTAAGTGGTGCCTCCAAGTCGCCCATAGCTATATGCCATGTGACTGATTACAATCGCAGTCTTGTGCCCTGGATAGGTTCTGTGACCCTGATCAGAATAAGTAGTTAAAACACGAATGGGAGGCTCTTAATTCATTAGCCTTTCAAATAAATAATTTAAGTTTCCAGTTGCAGCACAGTGGCTAAGTGGTTAGCATTGTAACCCCAAACCTCTTTCTCTGCCTCTGTTTGAGTGGCTTGTATACTCCCGGAGTTTTCGGCTTACTCTGAGTCCTCTGGTTTCATCTTGCAGTCCAAGAACATACGGTCTAAGTGAATTGGTGTCCCTATGTTGGCAGCAGTGTTTATTGTATTAGTTATAAGGTGATTTCACACCACGGGAACTTTTCTCTGGAACCAGAACCTTTTTCCAGAACCAGGGAATTTTGTGATGGATGGACCGGCATCCTGCCCTGGGTGTCCCCCGATTAGTGTGCCGTGTTTCCTGGGTGAGCCTCTAGCCTAAATCACAATGTTACATAGTCTCCTTATTGAGACCTCTTCCTCTTTGAGAGATGCCATTCTCTTGTTTTATTCAAAATACTGAACTAAGCATAAATGGTCTAATCCTAACCCTAAATATAAAACGGGTGATTTACGTGGACTAATGAAATTCAAAACAATCCCAGTGTCTTAAGAAGTTTTAAGCAGAAGCAGAAGATGCTGCTGCATAGCATACACCTCTCACATTTGCTAAACTCGCAAATGTTAATAACAGAACAACTGAAAACAGAGGATGTATCTTTACACTGTTTTCTTTTGTGTAATATTGTTCATCAGACACCTCTGATGTCAAGGTTGAACTTTCATTGGATTCTGGGAAAGGACTGACCTGACTTCTTTCAAGATTGTTATCAAGTTAAATGATTCTCATTTGTTCCAAATGTTTCCCAGCAATGAAATTTCACAGCACTGTCTACAGTCTTTTGTTTAGTCAGACTTCTTTCCATCCAGTCCAAATTAGGAAAAGGACATTTTTAAGGCTTGTCATGTCTTGCATATTTGCTGGTTTGAGTAGACTGTGGGAGAGATTTGAGACAGACCCCAACTATGGAAATCTAAGCCTTAAAAATCCTTTGCATGTCTTAATATATATATATATATATATACACACACACAAACACACACACACACACACACACACACACACACCCAGGTACATCAGGCCCTATCCTTACATTTCAGATGTATTTACACTGATGTACAAATTTTACTTATTCACCATTACATGACTAACATAAATGTCTGTGAACTACAATTGTTTTGGGTTTTTTAATTTTTTCCCACATTTAGCCAGTTAGCTGAAGCATGGAATTTTTATCCATGTACACAGACAAACATTTTGATAAAAAAATCCAGGTGAAGTACTTTGCCTATATGAAAAACAGCAGGACTGTCCTTCACCTGATCCAGCAACCTACAGGCCACAGGTCCACATCCTTAACTGTCATTATACCTACTGAAAAAACACAGTGACGGAGATTAGAGCTTGGCTAAGCCTTATCGGGAGTGCTCTGAAAGGAAACTGCTACTGAGCAGTCAGAAAGGACTTAATGCAGATCTAAGGTTTAACATTTGCAAAGATGATGAATTTGTTAGTTAGTGGAAAAATGTGATTCCCCCACTGTGCAGTTAGAAGTAAGGAAGACTGGAAGCTTTCAAAGAGAAGTACAAATGCCTGCAGTCCCCCCTAAGGTCTTCTCTTCAGGTGTGGCAGGTACGTGAAGGGTAAGTTACAGCGCTGGGGTTAGACAGACACTCTGACAACCGTGATTCATTACCTCCACTCCAGGACTCTGCTAATTAGCATTACCTTACCCATTCTCTTGAAAAACATATGGCTCAACTGTGAGCCTTCCAAGCCCAGATGCCTGCTGACTAAATCAACCAACTTAAAACACTGCAATTTAAAATTCCTCAGAGGAGCTAACCTCTGACTGCGCAGACTGGGTCACAGCCCTGCCTTTGGAGATAAGTGGCTGGATCATTCAGAGCTGCTTTCCAACCCTGTCACAGATTATTCAGTTGCCTCACAGTGACATACATAGTGTACAATTTTAAGCCCTTATTTTGCCAATTAATGTGGCCGGCTGTTTAGTTCAAACTTACCAAATGTATTGTGCCTTTTCCTCACATGGTTTTCCTAAGAATAGCCCTATAGCTATTGATTGGACAAGGATGTAAATCTCACGTGGGTTAGGATTACAATGTTCTGTCAGTCACCAGTAGGCTGCTTGGTTCTCATTGGATGAGACTGGGCAGTGACAGAAAGCACTTGGTAAACCTCACCCTCCATGAATTTGGAATCCTTATTTCTCCAATACTTACCTTTAGCCTCTTTGCTGAGGTGGCATTCCTGAACCTATAGCAGGAGGCACAGGAGACATAAGACAAGATGAACTTTGCATGGGATCCTAGTCCAATTCAAGACACACAAATATGGGGTACATCCTACTCACAGTACACAGCCAGAAATGCTCATCTTTGGATGGTGCAAAGATACAAAAGTTATGGGAGAAAAGCCGCACAATTCAGGAAGATAAAGCAAAGCCACATCCATAGCGTTACGGTCCAACAGAACCCCGTAGAGGTCAGCCAGGAAACAAATATGTATGCAGCCCATGCATAATCATAAAAATGTTGTGACTGAGATGATGTATTTGAAATGTCGAATGCATAAGACTGCAGTCTTTGGTGGTTTATCATCATAAAAAAACACATTAACATTTTAAAAAGAAGAGGTTTAAATAGTCTTCTGAATGAATAGAAATACACTGTAGAAATGACCACTGATACATTTCAGTCATACTCAGGCGGGGGGGAGGGGTGCTGCTGCTCTGCAGATGTGAGGAGGAGGTGAGGAGCTATAAACAGGTCAGACACAAACTGCGTGACTCCTCTGCCCATCAGCACGGGCTCCACCACTGACAAAAAGCCGCAAATCATTGGTGTTTATAGGCAGCCGTTGCGGTTTTGTTATAATCTTAAGCGCTTAAGTGTTTCCCATCCTGCACTCAACTGTGACTCGGATGGGCACCAGGTGCTGAGCAAATGTGTTGTAGGTATTGCTTATGACAACAACACTGGTGCATCACAGCGTTACGGAAATCTGTTTGGTAAATAGCCATCTGTACGAAAGGATTACACAGGAGAGATAGAACACAGACATCCATGTCAGCTAAGAAAATACATCTCTCCACCCATCTTCCATAACCGCTTATCGACCACATAAAAAAACACATCTGCTAATTAGCATGTGACCAGCTATGAGATGGTAACCGTGACAGGCGTATTGAATCAGGAACAATCGGCCTCTCAGTGCAACATGTATGTGACACACTGGCCGCACCCTGGGGACACGCCACTGCGGGGGCCCCAACAAATCGAAGCTTCATTTCATTGCAGATGTGAGCAGATGGGAGCGAGGGTCAGTCGGCACTCGGCAACCTGACACCGGGGGGGTCACCACCCCCATGGGCGGTGACCTCAGATGTGCTCATTAGTGTGTAGAGGGATGCTGTTGTGGAGATCATTAGTAAACCATCATTGGATATAGCCTACTATGCTATGGGCCTATTGTTAAGTTTGGCCTATATCCTTTATTTTAACCTGCCATCTTGCGTATATTACTTCCAGATTACTCTTCTATGCTCTACGTGTATAGCTGTGTTCAAAAAGCACCTTGTTTATTAAGAGTTTGCTAATTACACTCTCTTATGACTGGTCTCAGCATCCTGCACCAAATGTGCAACAACAAAACGGATTAAAAGCCGGACTGCTGTACTGTGTGCAGGAGCCTTTTTCAGGTTCTCAAAAATACATCAAATGGTGATTATTCTCATTTCATTTTTAAAAAAACACTAAAGGTGACTTTGGTCTGCTAATCGTAGACCCTGTTAAAAGATACTGGATAAGACTGTTGAGTTCCACGGTTATCATTCTGCTGTGTTATCCCTTATGACTGCAGAAACTGTGTCAAGCTGGCCTATATTCCAACTCCTTCAAGTCAGTCCAGAGCAGAACTAAAGAAATAAAACAGATTCAGTCAATCTAGCTCATCCTGCTTTCAGCTCACAAATATGGACAGTATTTCCTGAAACCCACCTGCACTACCTTACCAAGTGGGCCAAAGTCACACACCCACATTGGGTCCTTTATGCAAACTTGTGTTTGCATCAGTTATGTCTTATTATTTGATAATCTTTTCCTAAAATACTTTCAACACAACAAGAAGTTAACACTTTGAAAAGCAGGATTCTTTGCGTGTAATCGCTGATGGCTTCGGACAGGGTGGATGTGTCTGACGCAATGTGAGCAGATGTATAGGTGGGGGAGGGGCAGACGATCTGTCAGTTTAAGGCGCCGCCCTTATTAACGCAATTGGACTCTTTACGGGAACATCAGCACGCGGCGCCCGCGCGCTCTGGCGGCAGCCAGTACCGGCGTCATTCCGTCGCCATCGGCGACACACGAGGCCGGCCTTCAGATCACGCAGCTCGTAATAGTTAACGATTGAATTAGGACTTGGTGATCTTATTAAGGGAGAACTTAAGACAGGGTACCAGGTGGAATCCATCCTATGGTAAAGAGAGCCTCGCACGGCAGGCCTCCGCCCGTATAAAGCCCATCTGCGGCCTGCCCTGGCAGCTGGGCCGGGGGCCAGCATTACTGTCGGGGGGGAAGGCAGAGAACCCCTGTGTGCAATCAGCTCAAATATGAGACCAAAATAACAGACACATTTTCTGTATTTACACGCAGCATACCGAACTGCATACCGAATATGCCAGCAAGCTGTACGGACACGTCGTGTTATTAAGACGGTTTTATTCGCGAAATAAAAATTAAACAAATTCCTGCATTTGCTTTTAAAACAGATAATGGGGAACGGGCAAGCGTACAACTCTCCGAATTAAGCACCGTCAGTAAAATTTAACATGCCTGGATTTAAATTCATCTCAACGCGAGTGTTATAATCCCACGCGCGGCCAAACATGAACAAAATGTACTTGAGAGAAACATAATACTTGGGGGGAAAAATAACAGACATGCTCCCACATTCATGCAACCACAATGCAGAACAAATGCAACTGAAATCGACAGTTGAGCTTTTAAGTTGTATAATGTGTATGTAAATAGATGTATATATATTCCTTTAGCGCCGGGAGCCACATAGTGCCACCTAAGTGTCAGTGTGGCATTTGTTTGCAAACGCGGCTTCCTTCATACAAAACGAACGGCAGATTGATGCTGGATGTTTAAAGGTTTGCCCGAAAGCAGGAGTTACAGTATTTCACATGTACCTGTCTGTGGTTGACCGCGCTCACTGGCGGCAGGTCCGGAGAGCCCGGGGAAGCGGGAAGGGCGCCCGGCAGTACCAGCACTTCGAGCCTCGGTTACGGGACAGCAATATAACTAGCATCGATACCCCGAAAACGAGCGGTGTCCAGATACATATCCAGCCAGCCGACTTAGACCGCGCTGCTCGGCCGCCGCCCGGTCAGTGCCTGTCTCCTGTCCGCGCCTCCGATACACCTTGTCAGTGTGAAATGACTGGAACATGAGGCCGAAACGCTCGTTTGACATATTGGATAAACAGGCTAATAAGTACATTGGATCGAAATCTATTTGACCATATAAACAAACATTGACAGTTTTCCTAATCGGGCATACACAGTCCTATAACCCTGAAAACGCATATTCTAGGTGTCGGTCTGTATAAAACAGGCCTAAAAAGACCGACTTTTCAGATTATTTCACTGAGAGGAAATGCGGCGGCTTAAGACGTGGACTCACCTCCGTTACCCGCGATCCGCCGCGCGGTGTGGCGCGCGGGCTGGCGCCGTCTCTTATCTCGCGGCGGGGCTGCTCGCGCGCCACGCTGGCACGCGTCATGTGCCCCCCGCCGCCGGTGTCAGTCGGGGGTCCGGCCGGCGCGTCTGTTCTCCCGCATTGCAACGCTTCGCCTTTGTATAGTCGTCAAATATTGAGTCGGCCGTTCGTTTCAGATTCCTTAATCTGCACGGTAGATGAATATTCAAAGCTTGTTACTGTTATACCGTAGTTAATTTGCCTACAAATTATTTCATGATAATTTTCACTAATATTGATCACTTGTGACTACAGACTAAAGCGAATAATATGTGATTGGTTTACCCACTGACTTTTGCAAGGCACAGAAACATTACTGACAAAACGTTTTCTCCCCGCTACTATCTTACAAAATACAATCAGTATAGTGTACACTAGCGTGATGCTTGGGTCGGCATGACTACTATAAAGTAAAGCTGATGCAGTTGTTTTACGAGAACAGGGCCATTTGTGGGGGATTGTGGACCATGAGGACCTTGTTGGAACCACGGACGCCTCTACAGCTGTCTCCCGTCTCAGAATGGTCTATATAATAGCTACTACGGATCATTTAACCCATGACTATTACGAAAATATTATTTAGATAAGTCCCCCCCCTCCCGATCCACTACTCTTTTTAGGTCGAAAAGATTACATCAAAACACAAACATAAATACATAATAACATAATATACTTGAAACACAAAATAGGTGTCCAAAACAATAGCGCTATAATTATATTTTTGTTAATGCAATAATTTGACATCTGTTTACTTCAAAAGTAATCAGCCCTTGTTATCTGAGCATGGCTGCTGGGTTATTAATACAACATTTAAAGCGAAGAATTTGAACGAGGCCAGATGTGCCCCACATGCTTTGCCATTACATTTCTCACACAACATGATTCTCGTGTAGCGCGCTGATAACATCGAAGTCTGTATCTTTACACTTACGATGTTTTGCTTTTAATTTAAAGGGCCCCCTGAAGATATTTACGAGGTATCGTTAGCTTATTACCGAAAAACACAAACAGGCTTTCAAATTACCAGCACGAAAAAAAGAAAAACTACACAAAATTAAAACCAGTTGTTTTAGTCAGCAATGTTTTACGACGGGTATCACAGTGAAGAGTCCAGTGGGCTGAGAAGGAACAATCTCCTAGAGGAGTCACATCGTTATTTATGTTGAATGCAAAATTCTGAGCTAAATTATCATTCAATTAACCGGAATAGCGTTATTTCATTAACCATTTAATAATAAAGCTTTCATAATAAACAAATCAAATGTGAATGACTTGATAGACTTTTACATTACTGACACGGGGTCCCTGCCGAACGTCTCAGTATGTCTGCACAGAGTAAATATATTCTATATTTCCCCGTTCGGCCCCTTTATCGTCGCCAGCCGCCGCCAGTTAAGCCGATGCGATCGCCTGTCCGTCACTGTGATGACTATCTGCCGCCTTCACCGCACACTTTGCCGGGCATTATGGTATTTTCCAGTGTATCGATAGTGTATGTGTATCGCCTAATAATCCTTCCTTATACTCATGCTGAGAACGGATGAATGGACACGGTCCAAACCCAGACGGAAG
Source organism: Mormyrus iriodes (assembly GCA_011763525.2). Taxonomy (NCBI): domain Eukaryota; kingdom Metazoa; phylum Chordata; class Actinopteri; order Osteoglossiformes; family Mormyridae; genus Mormyrus; species Mormyrus iriodes. The sequence continues at coordinate 666,629 of JAAGVU020000039.1, forward strand.
CAAACCCGCTAAAACAAGCAAAACGATCTTTTTTTAAATTAATGAGGTAATTTTCATTTTGATGTAAAAATCTGGCTTTTCTTTCCCATTCTTACATACCTTGTTATACATTGTTTACAGACATTAGTAGCACCAAATAATGAAGTGATTATGGACACACTGTGGGACGGAACAGTGGTGACCAAGAGGAAAACTGTTCCTCTGGAAACGCGGCTCAGGTCCCCGCTGCTCTGCTTGCTGGGAAATGCCCTCAGAGACTCGGTGCACCGGTCGTGTTGAACAAAAATGAGTCACAGCTTTCAAAGACAGAAAAAGGGCCGCTGCTGCCCTCTGCTGTCAGCAATAAACATTAGAATCAGGTGTCTTCCAAACCCCTTCCTCGATACCCAGCCACTCCCCATGCGCGGGGCACTTCCCCGCACGGCTCCTCGACATTTAATACAACTTTTAAAGGGAAGCCAAATTTAGGTGACAGGTCTCAAGGAGAGGTTTGTACTCTCTGCTGTGAAACGTGAGACCTGGCATTAAACATTTCCCTGTGATAATGGTAATAATGATGACGTTGTGGCGCTGCAGGGCTGGACCTTCAGATGCTGCCCTCACTGCACATGTGCAGTTCACATGTTCTTGCTGTGTTGTACTGCAGGCAGAGTGTGCTGGCCCTCACCGACAGCACCATTACACCGATTATCTTCATCTTCAGTGTCCCCCAGTGGTAAGGCTACTGGGATTCACTGTACAATACGCCATCACTCATCCATCCATGCTGGGCAGGATGCCAGGCCATTGCACTGCATGTAAAAAGACCAAGTCTGGACTGCAGAAGGGAACTGGGGGCTATGTGGAGGAGGGGTGTGATTTCCTCTATCAGTCAAAGTATCACATTGTCATCAGTGCGCATGGTACACACACACACACACAGACCGAGCAGGGTACACACACACACACACACACACACACACACACACACACAGACCGAGCAGGGTATACACACACACACACACACAGACCGAGCAGGGTATACACACACACACACACACACACACAGACCGAGCAGGGTGTATACACACACACACCGAGCAGGGTATACACACACACACACACACAGACCAAGCACGGTGTACAGACACACACACACACACACACACACACACACACAAACACACACACAGCAAAGAGTCCGTTTGCGTGTCATGCCAGGGCACTATTTTATTGTGCAGAGTATTTACAGAACAGAACAAGCTCCAAATATCAGTCTTTCACCTCAGTCACTCCCCCAGCAGAGTCACGTCACCTCTCCACCACGTACGCTGTCTCTCTCCCTGAAGGGCAGCACCGCAGGGGAGGGGGGGGTGTACATTGTACAGATCCTGAGTGAAAAGTAAATGGCTGTGGCATCGAGGGGGCAGATTCAAGCCTCTGCACTGGACGCGGTTCCATCTTGTGCGATGCTTCGTCCTGCTCCTGACCATGACCCCATGAGCCGTAACCCCCAAGTAACCCCCACAATCCCCGACTGCAGCTTTCTGAACCACATGGATGTTTCCTCAGGACTCGCCTGTGACCTCCCCCTCAGATTCCTCAACACGCCCCCCAACCAAATCCCTCACTGATCCAAAGAGCCAGCAAAACAGAAAACAGGAAAGCCCCCTGACCCATGCTCACGCTGACGTAGGTCTAATGCCGCCTGGAGAAGAGCGCTACCCAGAGTGCACTGCGTGTGCCTGCAGAGGCCAACTGAAGAACTGATGGGGCCTTTCCCTCCCCAAATGAAGAAATAAAACCATAAATGTACAAAATAAAAAAGGCGTAGGCCAGAAACATGGGCAAAGGGAGCCCTGAGTGGCTGCTTTCACTACAGTTTGCCCGCAGTGGAACTGGTGCCCGTTTTGCCCATCCTCATCTGCGTTGGCTAAACAGGAGCCTGTTAACCCTGAGGGTGGTGACAGGTGGGGTCTGGACATGGTCAGGGTAGGATGACCAGGGCACGGTCAGGGCAGGAACAGGGCACAATCAAGGTAGGACGACCAGGGCGTGGTCAGAGCAGGAACAGGGCACAATCAGGGTAGGATGACCAGGGCATGGTCAGGGCAGGAACAGGGCATAATCAGGGTAGGACAACCAGGGCGTGGTCAGGGCAAGACGACCAGGGCACGGTCAGGGCAGGATGACCAGGGGATGGTCAGGGCAGGAACAGGGCACAATCAGGGTAGGACGACCAGGGCGTGGTCAGGGCAAGATGACCAG
>JAAGVU020000039.1:679775-691628 GCA_011763525.2 Mormyrus iriodes
CCCTCTCCCTCTCCCTCTCTCTCCCCGTCTGCCCCCCTCTCCCCCTTTCTCGCTCTCTCTCGGTCAGTCTCCCTCTTTTTCTTTCCCTCTCTCTCTCAGTCAGTCTCCCTCTCCCTCTTTCTCTCTCGGTCAGTCTCCCTCTCCCTCTTTTTCTTTCCCTCTCTCTCTCAGTCAGTCTCCCTCTTTCTCTCTCTCTCGGTCAGTCTCCCTCTCCCTCTTTCTCTTTCCCTCTCTCAAACCCACAACCTGGGCGTCAGAGCCCACATCACAGTCAACTGGGAACAATATGCAAGTAGAGAACAATCCGGGTCTGGACAAACATCAGTTTGCAGTGTGGATGCCCATGGGAGGCAGAAGGCGGCACACATACACTGCTGGCGAGCGCGTGTGGCTCCGTGAGCAAGGCTCTACCTACACAGGGAGCCGTTGAGGGTCTTGTTGCAGTCCACCTGGCCCCGCATGGCGCGGATCTTCCGCAGCTTGGCCTCCTGGCTCTCCACTCGCTCCTTCAGCCGCTGCAGCTTCTCGCCTTCCGTCTGAGCTGCCGGCTGCAGAGACTGGGACTGCTGCTTCAGGTATCGCAGACGCTGCTCCTGCGCACGAGGAGGATCCCGGAAGGTGTCAAGCGCTCAACCGCGCGTACATCCGCAGGGCGTATCAGGGTGACTGATCAGCTGCGAGGTTAGCAGTGCGGGAGGGTGACCAGCCGCCCAATACTGAACGGAGAACCAAATATGGTTTGTGCACTTGAGATCCAGCCAAAAACATAATGGTTAATTATTTAATTATGGTTAATTAGTATGTTAATGGTTAATCTATATGCAGAAATGTGTGTATTCTTATTACTAACAGTGAACAAATAAATCAGCAGCACAGCAAATGTGTACACACACACACACACACACACACACACAGACACACAGACACACACACAGACACACACACACAGACACACAGACACAGACACACAGACACACACACAGACACACACAGACACACACAGACACACACACAAAATGTAAAGCCGGGCTCCTGAACAGGCCACTGAACTCTGGTTAAACTTACGACCCAGTAATGACCTCACATGAAGCACATCTCACATCTAACTGCCCTGAAACGCATTTGCTTACAGTACCAATAACCTCACAGCACCAACACAGCACAAACTCCACACCAAGAAATAACGATTAAATATGGATGACTGAAAATAGAGGTGACTGTACAGGGTCATATTCATAAAATACAGCAGTCATGTAATCACTTTATTTAAAGTGATTTAAATATTTAAACAATTTTGTTCTTGCATGCAAAAGCAACACTTTGTTTCTTAAAAGACATTTAATTTCAAAGTGGCTACAATTTAACCAGCCGAATTTCCGCCGGAAAAAAAAAATCAACTCAAGCAACTTCTGGACCTGAAGCAGAAGCGTTCAGGCGGATCTCCTCAGCTTAACAGAAAGCTGCTGGTTGTATGTATGGATTCCCACCACATCCGTTATCCAAAACAAGGAGGAGCCGTCAAGCACAGAGAAAACAGCGTCTGTCCAGAACGCTGCTCTCCAACGGCTCATACATAGGAACTGCAGAGGGTTTGAACCTGACAGCACATAGATTACCCAATCAGACCTGATATTAGCACAAAGGGGGGGCCCTGCCTGCTCATGGAAACCTGGCCCTACAAAATGATCCAAATCTGAATAAGCCTGTATGATTTAGTAAAGAACACGTGTAACTAAAGCAGCTGGTCCGATATCAGTGCCCCCAGCAAATCACAAGGCCTCAGGCAAACAAAGCACATAACTCACAATGATAATGCCATCCATCCATCCATCCATCCACCGTATACCCGCATTAGGCAGAGGTGCCCCACATGACCTGCGGGGGTGTGAGCGGGGGGGGGGGGGCAGAGCGGCCTACCTTGGCCACCAGGCTCTGCTGCTGGGCCTCGATTTGCTGCTGCTGCCTGCCGGCCACCTCCTGCAGCTGGCACAGGGCCGGCTCCATGCCCGCACTCCCCACCTGCCCGGAGCACAGGGTCACGGTCCGCCCTCCTGCCCCAAACCCGCACCCACGCGTCCACACACCCGAGGGAGAGGCTGCAGGGTGGCCAGGAATGATCACTAAAGGAGCCGTGTGGAAAGCAAACCAGGGGGTGGGGGGGGCAGTTAAACTGCAACACTGCAGGGGTTAGGGAGCAGGGTGAACCTACAGAGGATTCACTCTGCAGTATGATGCTTGTAGCCTGAATCCTTCACCCCAACCCCCCCCCACACACACACATACACGGGGCACATACACACAGACACAGAGCAGCTCAGGCCTGCCAGAGCACTGATTAGCATAAAGCAGCAGCAGCATGTTAGCTAGCAGCCTGATTAGCACAATGGCGCCTTGGCCTCTGGCAGGCACCCTAATATACACGCAGCTGTAAGTAGAGCCACGGCAGCTATGCGAATCACTGATGAGGAATGACGGTCTTTCGGGTACGTGGAGCAGTCGGAGGTCCTGCTCTCCCACTACGGCAGAGAGGAGGACATCCACTCAGCTACAGCCAAGCCGCTAAGCACCATGCAGCAGGGCCTCCTGACCAGAAGGGGGGGCTCAACACACTGACCTCAATCACATCAGCTTAGGCAGACAAACGATGAGTCAGACAAACAAAGAAAAAAAAACAGGTTTGACGAAACATGCAGTATTCCTGGATAAAGAGAGAAAGCGATGAGGTAGAAAAGGCGAAAGAGACGGCCAGGCGGTTTGGGTCACGAGCTCCCTGCTCCTGAAAGCCCTGGGTTCAGTCTGAACCAAGACTAACCAGAAGAACTGACCCTGCGAAGTCACACCCAAGAGCCAGTGTGGCTCCCTGCGCGCGGCGCCCAGCCCACCCTGCCCGCTCTCTAACAGGCAGGTCCACACTCTCCCCCAGGTTTGGCAGCCCAGCCTGCCAGTCTACCGAGGGGGCATCTCACTCTGGTGTCTGGGTTCCCCGCCACATTCATTGCTCTCGTAATACTTCTGACTTATGCACAAACTCCAAACGCCAGTTAAGGTTAGAATATAAGGTTTTTAGCATTTGGCTGGCCCCCCCCACTGGCCGCTGCGGAGAACTATCGTTTCTGGCGGCTAAAAACCTGCAACAGCCTCCAGCAGGAACACGCTCTATAAAGAGCACCCCCCCTTCACAGGGACAGTGTATGCACGTTAGTGAGACACACCCGCAGGAACACCTGACAAGCGTACAGGAGGGCACAAAGACTGACTCCCTGCCCCCTCTCGAGCATAGCCAGGACACATGAGACATGACAGCAGCCACAGTGCCCCCCAGTGCAAGGGCATCCAAACTGCAGGTATGTGCGTGCACACACAGGAAGCCCCTGTGCCAACTGTGTTGTCCAGGTGCCCTGGCAGACACAGCCCCTACCGTCCCTCCGTTTGCTGTGCAGGACCAGAACCGGGGCAGGAAGCACAATCTGACATCCCACCTCAACCAAAACGGGCCAGCAGCGCCTGGCCCTACAGGCTTGGGATGCAGACAGGTGCCCGGCGCCAGGAAAGTGCCGGTGGAATCCCTACAGACAACGGCATGTACACTCTTAAACACATCCACTCTAACCCCTAAAATAGGCTTCAGAATGATTTGCTACTGTAGCTGTGTGAGAATGGAAGACAGCCAAGATCCAAAAAGCTTGTGCTAGTGTCAGGGCTCTAAGCCCAGACGCCTTACCTGGTTGGGGGCCCCCCCTGTCTCTCCACCAGGCTGCGGCCTGATGTCACGGCGGGGGTCCCAGTCCATTCTGCCGTCAGCCCGCCTTACCCTGACCCAGCAGTGTACCCGGCATTTAAAACGACAGCATCTCCATCTCAAAATCTGCCTTCATAGTTGTTTACACATGATGTCGCCCTGTCATGCCGGCGCCGTTTCAGATGCGGTGCTCTGCGCCTCATCTAACAGCCCGGCAGAGGTCGGCAGGCCCGCACCAGCGCTCACGGCGAACCGCAACCGGGACTGGATTCCCCCGGGAGCCGTGAAGCCTGTCAGCGGCAGACAAAACCGAATGTCAAACCCGATCATCCAAGCCGAACCGAACCGCCGCCAATAGAAGAAACATCAGCGAGGATTTTTCCACATGTATGCAGCATGAAAAATGACATTAAGCGGGCGCCCCGCTTCCCGGAGCCTGACATCCTGCTCACTCCCTCTACATTCCGGTACAGAGCTTCTCCTCCATGCGATCCTCCTCCTTTTGGTCCTCTGCTCCACACCGGACCTCCACAGCCAATAAACACCGATAAATAAGGGGCGGGGGCAGGAGGGGCAGTAACCGCGTAAAGAGCGCGCATGGCGGAGACTCAATAAGCTGCCCGATCAGCCCGGCGCCGCTTGCCGCACCGTCCATCTTAATTACTGCCGACCCAGTCCCGCGTCCGGTTACCGGCGAGATGTCAGGAAAGCGGAGCGGCGGCGCGCCGAACTCCGCCGGGATGATGAAGTATTCATGGAAACTTCTGCTGGGATTTATTGTCCATTTCATTCACAGAAATGGGTCAGCGCCGATACAGTACAGGATTTCACACATTTCCCTGCTATGCAGTAACACGAACGACATTCCCCACATAAAGCAACATTAACATTTTTCTTTCATAAGCTGTTGTAACTAAATGCCTTATATCTATTTATAAATCAATAACAAAAGGGGCATAAAATGTTTTCCGCTAATGCAAATGCAACCTTGTAGGTTCCGGAAAAACAATTTATATCAACGAACAAATGCATACGTTACATGTTTTATAACACGTTATAATTCATTGTTCATTTCTGCTACATTGCACGGCTCTCTGCACAGCCGCATCTATCATCCAGTTTTAAGATTAATATCAAGATTCACTTTTATTGATAGTATTATTAATCCCAGGGCTCACACACACACCAGGCACTTCGGAGGTGCCGATTAGCCTGGATGCAGGTCTTTGGATTGTGGGAGAGGGGAAACCAAAGAACCCAGGGGATATCTGCATGGCAGGGCGTGAACAAGGCAGCTCCACACTCAGCGGAGGCGAGACTGGGACCCCAACCAAAGCAACAGCGCCACCTAGCCATTACACAGATAATGCAGCATTTCCCGCACGGTAGCGTGCCACCGCGATCAGGGCTGTAAGCTGGCAAAGGCTCTTTCAGCTATGAGGGCAGCTTTCGGCACCGTATCAATACACCCGAATTTCCCTTTGAAAACTGACAGCTGCACACATATGACTGTTCATCTCTGCAATAACTGGGGAATTAAACAGGAAGACGCCTGTGTGTCCGTCTGTGCGTGTAGCTGTGTATGTATGTTATATGATAAAAACCTTATATTTTGATGCTGCGGGGACCATTTTTTGGTCTCCACAAGGGGAAACTCAGTTTTGTATAAATCGGAAAATGCAATCACATATGGTTACTCATGGTTAAGGTTAGGGCTGGGTAGGTTAAGGTTGGGATTGTTGTTACATTCCACTCAGCGCCATGTTATAGGTGTGCCTGATGCAGGGGCCCCCAAACACGGACCCTACCCCCCCAAAAACGGCACATGGAGGAAATCCAGCCTAACCTGGGACTCCTCAAAGTAGCATGTGAGAGTGGGCCGTCACTGGGCACGGTGCTTGAAAAGGGGACCACTTGGCAGACGTCCCACCTGTTCAGAGTGTGGCAGAAATAACAACTATGTGTTTCCCTCACTGTAACTGTAAATATACTACATATCACAAAAAGAATCTGTAGGTATATTGAGGGGTAACTGTAATTTCATCGTACAATGTGAAAGTTTCCATTTCAACAAAACAGTTGATTAGATTTACAGTCAGATTTACAAAAATACAGGGGAACAGCTGTCTGTCACAAATAATGTAATGCAGCTGTGAATCAATTTCTTTATAGTGTAAATACTTGTTCTAAAGTGTCACTGTGTATTCTGATGAGTCTGGCAGAAAGACCCACGGAGCTCCCACAGGAATCACGCGCCAGCCCTCCCACAGCTCAGCTACCCACAGACCGATCCGGCGGGATACAGGGAATCCTCTTACCGTTCAAATATAATCCTAAAGGGGCAATATGCATTTGCAGTGATGACAATAACAGGGTATCAATTACAACCCAGGACAGGAAATTCGAAAACATTTATTTAATCGAACAAAACAAAATCAGCTCAAGCAAAATAGCAAAAACCAAGCAGCCCCCTCCCCAGTAACAACTGGAATAATCTTCACTGGAGACTCCCTGACAGATCCAGACACTTGGTCCCAAGTTTTTGGCCCATTTAGGTCTTGTAACCTTAAATCTGACAGAATTTAACGAAGTGCAACTTGGCACCATTAGACAGTGAAGTTGCGCAGGGCAGCACCTGCCCCCGAATTTACCCGGATGATATCACGACCCTGTGCCATAGACCTGCCCGTCGTGATTCTGAATAAAGCTCGTGACACGTCCTACTGTGCAAAGAACCACAGCTACTGTGGGATCTGAAAACCTCTGATCTCTGAAATCCTAAACACCGGAACATTTTTTTCAGACAATGACGATAACTCCATTTACACGAGTGTGCTGCCACAGGATCATCACATCCCAAAGAGCGACAGCCGTGAGGTGAAGGTCCCAGAACCCTACACACATCTGCGTTCCTGATGGATTAGTTGGCCGTCACGCAGACAGCCACACACTTACAGACAGTCGTGAATTGCAGGCAGGGTTAGGGTAAGGTAAGGTAATCCTAATCTTAGCAGAGAAATCAAACTGAATCTTTCACCAATCTCGCCAGTTTAGCAAGAAATAAAATTTAGGGTGAAAAATTCATCCAGAAATGTTCACACTTCTTTAAAAACAAACAAAACCCCCATATGTCTTGCAAATGAGCGGGTGTTTACATGTACAGCAGGGATGGACCGGCTCACCCGACCGGTGAGTAAATAAAAGAGAAAATCAGTCTTCTGGGGCCTGCAGGGATGCAACTAAAGGTTAATCAAAACTGCTGTCCTCCCTTAGCACCTACAAACAGCACTATATGCTATAAAGAGAAAAACAGGCTTTTAGTAAAGGAAAAACAAGCCTCTGCATGTGCAGCAACTCAGCAGGGGCCTGCAGCACAAGGCTGAGCCGGATAACTTAAGCCGGATTAAAGGTAGTCCGGGCTAAATGTAAGTGAATGAAGATAAAGGCCATTTAAACTGGGGTCCCGTAAACCCTGCTTGGTGCTACAGGCCCCCGTCAGTGAGGTCACACTTCAGCTTTATCATGTGGAAGGCCTGTGAATAGCCACAGAAAGGCTTGATTAAAGTAAACTTTAAGCACCTTGGAATTAATTACATCAGCTTTTAATTAATCAGGGAATCGTAGGCTCAGATGTTCCCAAGCTCTGGCTAATGAAATGGAGCAGGGAATCTGCCAGGACCGGCTGGCCGCCAGCTGGGGGGCGCCGTTTATAAGCGCCCTTTCACTTACCCCATCGCCAGGGGGGCCGGATGTGCCGTATCGCTGACAGTGGATGGTCTGAGAGGACAGCCCCCCCCCCCCCCAGGCAGCGGCTGAGCACTCTGCTGTGTCGGCCGTCCGCAGGACACTTTGGAGACAGCATACCGGCACGCAGCGGTGACCTACCCCGCTCTCACTGCTCTTGTCCGGGTTCCCTGTGTTCCTCCGGTTGGCCGGCTCCTGGGAGGGCTGGTTTCCTGCAGAGATACATGGATGGCGGTTAATCCCCTGCTGCTGCTGTCACAGCTCGCCGGTCTCTGGCTCTCCCACACCAGCCGTGCCTCGGCGTGCCGGGAGTGTCACGCGCCGAGATGGCTATGTGACATCCAGCAAGAATGAGACACAGCTAAGCACTAAGAAGCAGCTTCTCCTACAGGCCTAAAACCCCAGGAACTCGTGATCTATACAGCTCTGTTTTGGTCCTTAAGATGAGTAAAAGTGAAATTAATTCCCATAACACTGAGCTTCAGGGCCTGAGGTTAAGGTGGTGGGTAATAGAAGGGCTCACTAGGCAAACCTACACCTCGGCTCCAAATACCAGTTGAAATGGTCAGTGGCCCAGCGGTGCTCCCTGTGAGCACTGCCTGAGAGGCAGTCACTGGAACTCTCCATCAGCTGGAGCCTCACAGGAGGAAACACAGACTCCCAGACAACCAACAGGATCCAGGTTCCAGCCGGTGAAAAGTGACCATCGGTGTGTGTGTATGTGTGTGTGTGTGTGTGTGTGTGTGTGTGCCAGCAGGACTTTCCCAAAGGCAGCTCCCACGCGCCCGTGCTGCTGCACCAAGGCGTTACCGCAGCCGGACGCCTCGAGGGATCCCACCTGCACCTTTACGTGCCGATTCTGCCGAGTCTGACATGTCCCTGCGCTTCACTTCTTTTACGAGCCCACCTCATCATCGTATGATGTCACCACATTAATGAAAGACTGTTTTCTGTTAAGCGCCATGGCGCACAGATTTGAAAATGACCTGTTTTATTGCGTGTGCCTTTTGTTAAGGGACATGTCAGGTACAGAACAGAGGGAGACACTTAGCTGCAGAGGCTAGACGGACCATGTGAGGCTGTTTGTACAGAACGTTTCATACATACATGTAGCCCAAAGTGCTTTACAGGAATGACAAAGATAAAAAGACAAAAGAAATTAAATGAATGATAAATAAGAGGAATACGGAGAACAAAAATGAATAACCAGAGAGAATAAAAGACATAAAAGATCAGATTAAACAAGATTAAAACAAAAGCAGGTGAACAACAGGATAACAGCAGGATCATAATAGTAAAATAATAATAATAAACAAACTTGAACCGGCAGCCTTGTGATGGCAGGAAGCGAGTCTGAGCCCGAGTCTGAGCCCGAGTCCGAGGCTGAACCCGAGTCTGAGCCCGAGTCCGAGTCTGAGTCCGAGGCTGAGCCCGAGTCTGAGCCCGAGTCCGAGGCTGAACCCGAGTCTGAGCCCGAGTCCGAGGCTGAACCCGAGTCCGAGGCTGAACCCGAGGCTGAACCCGAGGCTGAGCCTGAGGCAGCCCCCGCTCAGGCCCCCGCTGCCCCCCGCCTGATGGCTGGAAGCCTTCAATTTAAAAATGAGAAAAAAAATGGCCAATGGTGATGTCACACAATGAAGGCTGTAATTGGTTAAAGATGACAAAATCAGGATGTCCGTTATTTGGACATGATGAATAAATGTGACGAGCAGACAAAGCTGGAAATAAGGAAATACGTGACATACACAGCCGATGCAGTGAAGAAGGTCCATGTGACTTTTTATGCGCCTAGATGAACCAGGTGTATCACCCACTGCTTGATTGTGTAGCAGATACTTCAAAAATCATCCCCATATCATCTCAGTAAATTAAGCTTGTGTAGAAGCCAAGCGCTCTGAAGAGAGCAACACAGCACAGGCAGGCATCAACAACCAGAGAGGATCTTCAGAAAGGGCCCCTGCGAGAAGCCCAGCGAAGGTAAGAGGGGCTTTACGCGCACGGGACTCCCGTGCTAGGGGACAGAGAGCCCAGCTAGAAAACTGCATTATGAAAATAGATCTTCAGCTTTTTTTCATTTGAGTTGTGTCGAGCCCCAAACCTCCGGATGCTGGGAGAGCAGAGGCTGCCCGTGGTGCCGGAGCCCTGCAGCTCTTAAGCTGTACCCGCGAGCTTTGCTCTCTTAATGCCTTACAAAGAGCGGCCAGCAGGAGGCAGGCTTGGCATGAACGACATGAGGATGGGTGGAAGGCTGCTGCAGTGTCCACCACAAGGCTGATGCTACTTAAACTGATTATCAGCCAAACTCCTGTCTCAGCTTTACGCAAACTGCTGCTGCCCAATTCCTGCAAATATGAATTATATATAAAATATATTATTACTATTATTATTATTACTGGTCAGCTGAGATCTTTACTGCAAGTGACAGCTTTATTTATTTATTTGGAATATACTAGAACAATTCAGTGTAAGTACCTTGTCTGAGGGCACTACAGAAGAGCTGATAATGGTACTGGAATGAGGAACTCGATAATGGAGACTCTGTACCGGGCAGAGTGTTCTCTATACACACCGGCACATTCTGAGAGACAGGCGGGGCAGAATGGCGGCCCCACCCAGGACCCACCCTGGCTGCAGGTCTCCGCAGGCGAGTCTACGTGCCGCAGGAAGAACTTGACCTCTGACCTCCGGGCTCCCCATTTCTGCAGGTGCTCGTACATCAGATGCTCGGAGGGGATGGCTCTCTCTGCCGGTGACAGGAAAGGGTGGGTGAAGGAGGCAGGGAGCAGCCAATCACTGCAAAGAACCACGCAAACAGGAACGAAGCAACTGGCTCTGCAAACAAGGTCCCTGGCAGCAGGATAAAGAAGCTCTGCAGACACACAAGCAGGAGGACAGTCACAAAGCGCCTCTCGTCATCAGTGAAACGCACAAAGTGAAATGTTAGGGCCAGATTAAATTGCATTCATTTTGAAAATAAACTGGCTGCTTTGTCTATGTCTCTTGCAATGCTCACTCCCATATGCAGGGGGCGCTGACGAGTTTTTCTGAAGACTGCTTCAGAGGCGTGCTCAAGGCAAAAGGCAGGCAGGTCTGGCCCCGTTGGCTCCCCTCTAACACTGACACTCAAGGCTGTCTACTTTCTGGCAGGTGCGGGACCAGAGGGGCGCTGGCCCCAGCTGAAAGCTGATTGGCTCCAGAGTGCCCCCTCCCCTGTCTCTCACTGATGCATAATATATCATTGGTTAATGCTAAGGTTGGCCCCTCTGTAGGAATTATGGCCCCACCTTAAAAAAAAAAAAGCCAGACCCCCCTGCTCTCTGGAGAAATCAGCTCCATGCTGCAGTGCTACTGTTATACTGCCAGAAAGGCCCCATGCAGGCCGGGGGGGCCACCGGCTCCCAGCCGGTGAGGAAGGCCCAGCAAATAATCCCATGTTTGCCGTTTGTACAAGTACAATGGAATGCTTCTCTTTGCCTACCCCATGTTGCTCTCTGCGACTTGGTGGGGCTGGGGGGGGGGGTCACAGCGCAGGGTCAGCCAGCACGCGGCACCCCTGGAGCTGGGGACTAAGGGCCTCGCTCAAGGGCCCACAGACATGTGACTGTTCTGCCGAGGCCGGCTTCAGCCGGCAACCTTCCCATGACAGGCACCGAGCGCCGGCCGCGGGACAGGCACCTTATGTTATATGTCATATGTAACACGTTATGTAGCATGGCATGTTTTATGTAATATGCATGGGTCTGCATGGGTCTGCAGTGTTTTCCCCAAGTCCAGACACATCCAGAAAGACGATCTGACGACTTCACTGTCATCCTTACCTCAAATTATCAGCAACGTCGTCATCTTCAGTAACAAGTACAGTGAGAATGACATCCTGCTCAGTCAAGGATTTCACTGAAACACTATTCTACTGGTCACCCTGCCCAAGGATGGGAGACGGAGCCCAGCGCCCCGCCAGGCTCGCAGCCACAGCCCCGCGGACAAGGGGACGCCCCAAGAGTGGTGGGGCCGTTGCCCTGCATGCTGGATCACCAGAGGGAAGCTCGCTGGGGTCGTCTGCACCAGCACACAGCCCTTCACTCACACACACAATTACTGCAGTTTGTCCAGCTTCACGCACTCAGTCTTCATACATGCCACTTCACTCATATTTAAGAGCCTTACTAGAATTTTAAACACAAGAGAGTCTTTAAGCAGCCTGAACAGTGCGTGGTAGTATTCGAAAAGTGTGAATATGCTGGGAATAAAGAGCTGAGCCAAAAGGCAAAGCTCTCGATTTACCAGTCGATCTATGTTCCTACCCTCACCTATGGTCACGAGCTGTGGGTAGTGACCGAAAGAACGAGATCGCGAGTGCAAGCGGCCGAAAT
>JAAGVU020000039.1:691728-705643 GCA_011763525.2 Mormyrus iriodes
CAGGGAGAGGGAAGTCTGGGTTTCCCTGCTGAGACAGCTGCCCCCGCGACCCGACCTCGGATCAAGCGGGAGATAATAGATGGATGGATGGATATTCACAGATTCCTCAGGACCGTCCTCGCTGAAAAGGGAACGTCTCCTGCTGTCTTGCGGCTGATGACTGAATGTGATGCGTGCTGACTGATGCAGCTGTTAGTGGTCAGTCTTCCTTACGGAAGGCACCGGTGCCATCAGGCGACCGGCCCATAGAGGGGTGGAAGTGTGCACAAGGACCCAGCCCAGGTGCCCGTGCAGCAGATTTGCCTCCTCCTTCGGTGAGCTTGTGCTCATCAGCTGCAGGGTCTCAAAGACAAGAGCACCACTCGGAGGTCGGTGGACAGCATGTACCTGCACCCTCCAAAACCCCAGCGACCTACAGCCACCACACCGCCACCTACTGACCATTAACTAAAACCCCATATTATGTTATCTATAACACCCTGCAGATGCATTTCCCAGTGGATGGGGGGACAGCAGTGCTATTTTAACTCTGTATGAGACTCTCATCCAGGGCTTAAGGTCACGGCAGTGACAGGCATCCAACCTCCAGGGGGCAGCAGGGAGCCCCCAAACCCTGTGGCTCCATGTGCTAGGCACCACCACTTCCCCCTACCGCCTCCTGCGCCCCGTGATGCCCCCAAAGCCAGGCTCCTCTGCTCCTCTCTTACCGTTGCCTCTCCAGACCTCGGCCAGGTGGCAGCTGCCCTCCCCGGGGGCCCGGCAGACATCTACAACGTCCCGACAGGTCGTCTCCGGTGTGATGGGCACCTCCGCCACGGCCTGCTCACCCTTACTGAGGTACACCGTCAGGATCATCTTGGGTGGGGGGGGAGGTATCGAGAGAGAGAGGGAGGGAGGGAGAAAGAGAGAGGGAGGGAGAGGAAGAGGGATGGAGGGAGAGAGTGAGGGAAGGAGAGAGAGAGACAGAACTGTAATGGCAAGATGTCTAATAAGGAAAAAAAAAAGTCCACCAAGTAACAGCTGGTGCAGGCTCCTGATTGGCTAACAGGCAGGAAACAGGAAGCACGTAGCTGAGGCCCTCGCAAACAGGGTGACACCAGCCGGCGGTTCCGGGGTGAAACAAAAAGGTGGACAGACAAAAAAAGGTCTTTTTCCTGAGAAGCCAGCGGCATGTCGGCAGCTCGCTGGCATGTGCAAGACGCACAGGAGCTCCCGGCACACACACAAATACACACAGACATGGGACACACACACACACGACAGACACACAAACACACACACAGACACACGGTGTCCCAGATACAGGCAGCTGACCTCGCTGCTGCAGGGAGGGGGGCTATTTTGGTCTCAAATTTGTTGGAGTCCACGCGGTTAGAGGCTAAACTCCCTGTCAGGCCCCACCCCCGCAGAGACACGGGCGTCTGTGCACATTCTGATATGACCCCGAGGAGCAGAGAGACAGCAGGACACCTACACAGATAGACATTTCTAAAGGGCAAGGAGCCCCAGCCAACACCCAAACACACAACCACACCGAGTTAGATGTCACGGGGCTAAAGCTAATGGCCGCACATGAGGCACTGCTACGGCAGGGGGCGCTGTCCAGCTGATCACTGCTCTGTGTGTGTGTGTGTGTGTGTGTGTGTGTGTGTGTGTGTGTACACTGTCTCCGGCAGAGAAACGAGCCAGTCAGCCGTGCGAAAGCTGCTAATTGGACACTGGTTGCCCGAGATGCCGGCTGGGACAGCACAGAGGCCGGCAGCTCTCTGGGGGACGCAATGGGTCCCTGGACTGGTTCTGCCAGCAGGAGGGGGGACACAAAGGCGCACGGCCCATGCTGACTCCGCCCCGAAACGCCGGGCAGCTCCGTTACAGAGCAGCTGAATCTCAGCACCCACGGGGGGTATCGGGCAGATCGACAAGCCGAGGTGTGGCCGCCAAGTAGCACAGCAGAGGGTGCGGTGGCTAGGAAAGCCTGCCCCGAGAGCCAGGCACTGGGGACTGTAAAGACACGATGTCAGACACGATGCCACAGATCAAACTGTATAACTGCTATTAAAGCAGCACCGCTCATTCCACTTCTTCAAATGTGTGCATGCCTGTAGATCGGGGGGGGGGCGGTCAGCAGACAAAGAGACTCATCCCAGTATCACACATCCCCATGTCCCACACACATCCTTTGTTCCACATCCCCATGTCCTACACACATCCTTTGTTCCACATCCCTGCATTCCACAAACATCTTTTGTTCCATATCCCCATGTCCGACATCCCTGTGTCCCACACACATCCTTTGTTCCACATCCCTGTGTCCCAAATCCATGCTGCCTGATACATCAGAAAGCTAGAAGGCCAGACAGACAGACCCACAATGAGGCCTACAGAGACCTTAATGAACACAGTCTTTGTTAGGAGCCTGGCACAGGGGCAGAAAAAGGTGAGCTTTTCAGGTACCATTCAGGTCTACAAACCGGTAACACACCCCGCTTGCTCTCTCTCACTCACAGACACACACACACACACACACAATAGTTCACTTCTTAAGAGAATAAGAGAATGCTTAAGAGTCTCTGAAGGCCTACAAAGCACAAACACTTACAAGAACCATTGCTGACTGTTTTCACCTCTCAGGTTAAAATAATAATTTTACTGGTAGGAGTTAAACACAGATTAAAGCAGCAGAGAAATGAGTGAAGGGACTAAACGCCCCGAGACGGCCGTCAGATCGGGGCGTTTAGAGAGACGGCCGTCAGATCGGGGCGTTTAGAGAGACGGCCGTCTCTATAAGCCCCCACTGGCCACCAATAAGGCTGCTATGTCCAATTAATCTATTGTCACCACACCAAGCAATGAAGTGAAACCCAACGTAACGGAGGTGCCTCCAATTCTGATGGACGATGGCAGCCCCCCCAGCTGCCACCAACCCGAGTGTCTGTCTTTGAACCGTAATTTTGCTGTCCGGGAAATGTCAGGGGTAGAGATATGCAAGGACCCCCTGGCGACACAGACACATTGTAAGCAGGGTTACAGGGGTGAGTCCCTGAGCCCCCCGCCCCGTAACACGTCATCCTCCCTAAGAACGGATCTCTAGACAGCGCATTTCGACGGCCGTCGTCTCGGTAACGGAACCCTGTCAGCAGAGCATCAAGACAGCATCAGATTGGGGTTCAGTTTCATCCAAATGAAACGTAACAATCACACCTGCTGGGTTTGCCTCCAGCAGCACGCACTGCTTTCTGCTTCTCCATACACATACTCTGACTGCACAATGTCTCAGCCCATCTGCATCAGACTGCGGCGAGCGCAGGGCCCACCGCAAGCACCACTGCCAAACCGGGGCATGGGAGCTTCCCACACTGCAGACTGCATCGTTACAGCTCCATAACGCTTACTGATGACAGATGATCCCTGGTTTACTCAGTGGCCAGTAAAATGCCAGGCTATCATTCAGTTTGCCTGGGACCACATGTGGATCAGACTCTGTTCTCATTAAAGACACCAATCAGCTGCAAGACACTGTCCGTTACAGAATCAAAAACAAAAAACAAAAACTGTACTCACTGCAAAAAGGCCACGTTTTTAAAATATTTTGAATTCCAAAATATCATGCTTCCTTATAATACAGTTTGAAGTTCTGCTTCCTGGACCTTGTGCCGCATGCTGACATGCTCAGTTTGGCCGCAGGCTGGGCCCATTGCCACTC
Source organism: Mormyrus iriodes (assembly GCA_011763525.2). Classification (NCBI taxonomy): domain Eukaryota; kingdom Metazoa; phylum Chordata; class Actinopteri; order Osteoglossiformes; family Mormyridae; genus Mormyrus; species Mormyrus iriodes. The sequence goes on from JAAGVU020000039.1 coordinate 695,432, forward strand.
AGCTTCAGCTCATTCTGAAGTCACCGCTTGTATCTTAAGTCACCCCACCGTTCTTCAGCACTAAATAAAATGCACTAAAATATGTAACAGTGCAGCTTTCAAGAAGCAGGACTGGCTGTGATCTCAGGATTATTCAAATCTATTGAGGGATGCAGAAATCACAGAAGGATTCAATAATCCACCCACAAGTAGGAAGACTGCCGTTCTCTTGGGAATCTCATTGTTGATGTGAGTTTACAGTTCAACGGCACATTGTGTCAGACATCTTCAGTGAAAACGTTTACAAGAGTCAAAGTGACTCTGTGTGCATGTGATTTCATTTTGCAGGCTGTGTGTAATGTAGCAGCTAGCCTGCATGGGCGCTGGGCACAGTAGCCGGGCTGGGAAGCTCCTTTGGCCAGACATGGTGTTCTCTCTGCCTGAATGCTTAATGTCAGGGGAAACACTTACATAACATGAGAATAATTGCAGAAATTAAATGGAGTCACATGTGAACTGATGTTCAGCACCTTATCACTGCACTTCATAGAGCCTCCAAACCAGCCAGGACTGTGATGCTGTGAAGGCAGCTGTTCCTGTCATGACCTTCCTCTACAAGCGTCTATAGACTGACAGACCATGAAGGCTTTGGCCCTCAGCCACAGTAGTAACCAGGGACCATGAGCAGGGGCCACAAACAAGGGCCACAAGCCTGGACCTCCTTCTTCCTGGTCATTCGGCCGCTGCATTACACTTTATGGCTGACGTGCTCAGTCACAATGCCGCCCACCAGGGTCATTCTGAATGCTTGAAGGGCTGTTTATAAAATGTGCTCTTTGTAAACAAATACTCAAAAAACACTGCAACCTAATCCTCAGTCTGAATTCAGTGTTTGCAAACTGTAGCCTTTGTTGCATACATCCATAGCCAGCTGTTCTATATGATTTGCCTCACAGAAAATGCAATGCTTTTCAGCAACAAGCTCAACGAACAGGTTAGCTGGGCATCTTGAAGTTATGCAATACTTTGGCATGGGCTTTGTGCATATTCCTGCACTTTAATGCTTAAATTAAATTGCCATCTGACAGTATTTGGATGCCTTGTGGCAACATTAGTTAGCTAAACAGCAACTAATCACCATAACCCTAACCTAACACTGACAGTTTAGAAAACGACAAGACCGACACCGCCCCCCCCAACCCCCCACACGTGCCTCTCCACAGAGATTAACAATCTCACCGATTCATCGGCTGGGTTAATATGGCACTGGAGGGCAAGACAGAGAGCCTCGGCCCGGGTCAGCAGCTTCTCTGCGGGCAGAGGGCTGGACTGGCGGCTCAGACGGCTGCATGCCGCTCGCTTCAGGGGCGTCTAGCCCAAGTTCTCAAAGTTACAATTAGCAGCGAAGTGACACCCAGAAAACAGGGGACGCAACTTTAAATTCTGTTCCTGGCTCCAACAGATCACTGGACAGCTGAGGCTGGGCTTGATGCCACATGACCTGTGGATCTCGGGGACCACGCCGACACCGAGTGCCCCAAAGCTGTGCCCAGCTCTCTAAACATCATGCTCTGGGATCACACCCCCGTCACTCCTGTGAGGGAAAAGGTGCTCCGCCCGGACAGCGGACACCTCCCGTCCCTCCTCTCGGAGTTTAACAGCCCAAGGGGCCAGAAGGCTTCCAAGTAACGGCTCATTTCCCCGAACGATTTAATCTCACCTGATTATTTCAATTAACATTTACACAGTTTAATATAGTTGATTATACCTTATTATATATCTTTAACCATTAGTTATAGGTGTCACTAAAAGAGAGAGCAGTAACCACAAAAGTGGGTCAGCACTCGATGCTGGGCAGCTAATGAGGAGGTAACCAGTAACCAGGTTATGTCAGTACATTTCAATATTCCCCAGGCAGACCAGCCTTTAGCACACACATTCTTCAAGGGGGGAGACAGCAACATGCACTAGACTCAGGAATCTGACATCCTGTCCAGGCATGCATTTACTGTTTGAAGCCAGCAATTGTGTTCCTTTTCAGAGATTAAATAATGCAATCTCTGTAGTCCCTGCTAAAATGTCAGAGCGGAATCCGTTCCCAGCTGGGCTGCACAGCCGAAGGGCTCTTTGCTGCTGCTCTGCTCGCTGTTATCTCCTGCATCTCCCTCGGTAACAGATTTACGACGCGGAGCGGACCAGTCACTCTTTACTGCAGCCTTTCACAAGCTCATTTAGACATTTATTCTCAAAGGCCACAAACTATTCAAACAAGGTTCCCCGTAGTTTAAATCTCCAGCAGCCGACCAAATATGCGACCTGTTTGCCGAACGCGAGGGCACGCTTTGGAGAGAAGTCAGCGCCGTAGAGTCTGACGAGCGAGCGAGCCACACATCCATGTGACTATCGGGGACCGAGAGCAGCGCCACAAACAAGGAGCAAGAAATCCAGTGACAGTCAGGAAATGGCCAGCTGCAGATTACAGAGAGGAGTCTGACCCCCCACATGGGGCGGCGACGGAGACCTCGCTGTCTTCATTCATCATCACATATCATCCCCAGCGCCACATTTGCAAGAGATAGGATAAGAGGAGCTTCGAGTTCCAGTGGGTTCACAAGTTTTAACTGGAACAATCTGATAAAGTCAGCATAGATAGTCCATCGACCCCGACCATGAGAGGGACACAATGTACAGATACAGGGCCACTAAGAGGCCACTAATCTGGGATTTTTGTAAGGTCTTGCATAGTTACAGCTAATGCCAAAAGCAGGAATTACATATATTTTTGAATAAGCAAATACAGGTTGCCCATTAACTCTTAGCATCTCATTAGTCTTCATCTCAAGAAGAGCACAAAAAAATAGGCATAGCTAGTTTCGCGGGGCTCTTTTTATGTAACCTACAGAATGCATCCATATTCATGTTAAAAAAAAGATTTGCAGTGCTTGCCTATCCAACGTGGAGGATGAATCCTCTACGTTCCATAATGTAAAACAACAGCTTTTGGACACACCTGCCGTTCCAACATCAGCATATACAGTAATGACGAGAATGTCGCATATAAGAGGGCAGAGAGCCATTTTACCCAAAAAAAACACTCTTCCTCCCACTAGGTCTGTAGTGGTACTACGGGAGACACCCAGCGCGCGGCGTTGCAGCACGCGCGGCGTGCCCAGCGCACATGGAAACGTGCATATCTGACAGAATTCTCCTCGCTCGTTTTGAAGCCCGCAGATCGGTTTGGGAGCGAACCCCCCGGCGCAGCACTCCAGCTCCGGTTTAAACCCACTTGCTCCCCATTTCCGCTCATTCCCCATGCAGAATAGGTAAGATGGGGAAACACCCGCGAGCGCTTCCACTTTGAAGGTCTCCCCGACACTGCGGGGAAATCGCGCGCGCGCGTGGCACCTCTTTTTATTATTTACTACCCAATCCCAATGCAGGCAAACTATTAAGTTAATTGACAATATAGGGCATTGCCATTGGAGCTGCTCGCAAGGGGACACGTCCAATAAGCCATAAAACGCTGGCTAGCTACATGTTAAATGATGATCTTCTCTAGCCTCAGTCCAAAGAAGACGCACTGTGCTGTTAAATCGTGAAAGGCAAGCAGCATATTGGGCTTCCTTTTATAATATCAAAACGCCTGGTAGATCATTAGGATGTGTCCTCGTAAAAAAAAATGAAAAAGGCGGTGTTTTTATTTATTTATCTACTAAAATCTGCTTGCCACATTAGGAGGAAATGGGACTGAAATATGGAGAACTGAGATTTAGAGGTCCTTAATGTGCGACTGGTTGAATTTCAACGATCCAAATGTGCTTAAAACACTATATAGCTAAGAGCATGCGGGCACAGTAACGCCAGTGGAAGGAGCCACCTTGCAGATCCCATGATGTCGTTAGGCTTTGCTGAGCCATCTTCTGCTCCACTTTGGGCAATCTTGGTACATGCATAATAGCAGTAAGTGGAAAACCGCAAATCACGGAATAAATCCCTTTCACATCTTAGCGTAACCCTCATTGCAAATACACGTTGTACTTTTATAAAGACACCGGTGACGGAGCGGCGACTGCGAGGACATTTAACAATCCCGGCGGAAGACAGCGAGGATACGCTACTATGGGTATTTCGCTGTAATGCTCAAGCATTTCTTTCGGCTTCACGTTTGCTGAAAATCATGTCAAAAACTCACGTGAGCAATACGGCTGCTTACCTGGGCATTTAATAAAGGGCACATTTGTGCAGAACAGCCGGCTGGCTTGTTAGCTTACCGACACAATCGCAATGCAAAGCCCAATAAGGGATTCGGGCGGACAGTCCACAGATAGTGTTAGATAGATTTTAAAAGGCCAGTGTGCACGCTAGATAAAGCCAAAGAGGATCACACAAAATAGGGAATATCGTACACTTACCGGCATCATCTTCGCGGCTAAGTCACACCGTAGCACACATCAGCAGCGGCCGCGGGGATTCGGGGACCAGTCCCGGAGAGCCAATAGGGATGTCCTGCCGGTTCGGTTCCAGTGACCGAAAGGGGATGTTCCGTCCTTTAGCTCTACGCTGCTTTTCTTCCTCCGTCTGCAACCGGAGACGCGATCTGGGGCCAAACCGCAGCGCAGCTAACCGAGCGGAATCCCCGACCGCCGCGGCTGCCAGATTCTGCGGATCTTGTTTTAATGGGTAAAAGAGGAGCCTTCCTGCATTACCGGGCAGGGCCTGGCCGAACCCAGCCGCGGTCTGCACGCCGCATACCGGGCGCAGCCCGCCCCTGCACCTACGCACCGTTTGCGCCGGGTAGTAAGAAGCCTTGCGGAGGACCGGCGCGTGTTAAACAGTCGGGCTGCTATCGAAAACCGAACATGCCGACTGTAATATCAGAATCTAATATAACGTCTCACCTATGACAATGATGATGAAATGCGGTCAATATTTATATTCTACCCTCAGGTATGTACCGAAGCTCGGTCCTTTCCGATTCGGTACCGGCACACGGTGTATGGCTTGCTTAATGACTGACCCAGCACACGTAGCAGGGCGGCTTTTCCTATCTGACCGCCGATTCTACAACAGCTAGAAGAATGCCCAGGATTAGGAAGGTGCAAACGGAGTCAATGCATCTACTAACCGCTGGCTAACGTAAAGGTGCAGAATAACCGCAGTTAAACTGCTAGTCGCACGTCGCTAGTCCTCCGCGCAAGGATGCATGCAGGGCAAGGGCAGCCGCAGCGGCTGCGGCGTTTCTCTGCCTGTAAGCACCAATCTCCAAGTCCGCCCGAAGCAGGAGCATTAAGGCTCAGCAAATCAGGGGCACAGGCGCGTCTGCGGCTGCATCTCATCTGCGCACCACCAGCCAGCCGCCGAACCGCTGCATGTCGACCCGTCGCTCCGTGCGCAGTTAGAAGCTTAAACGACCCAGGCCGAAAGGAAGACGCTCCTCTCGGATGCCTTTCGTTAACTAGCAGCGATTGCTGTCGGCGGATCGGTGCGCACATTCGCGGGAGCACCGCATAATGTCCGAAACCGGGCGCTGTACGGTGCGGGCGGCGGTCCCGTCCTCCTGCGCTCGTAAGTGTAGTAAATGACGTCACGCTGCTGCGAGGAACGCTAATCCGGATTAAAGAACGTCGATTAAGTTATACTTAAACATTCATTCTATGTACATAATAATTTGCTATTCATAAAACAATATTTCGCAATGCAATGTTACTACGATACGCAATGAGGTGTGAGGTCTACCTGTACAGGAAGCAAACTGATACAATTTTGAAATGTTCTGCCAATGTTCAAGAATGAAAATGAGTTTAAGGAAAAGAAAAAGGTAAGCCTGTGTATCGACAAGGCAGAAACAGATTTCGTGATCCCGGGAATTCCCAGCTGCAGTTCCGCGGATGATCGGTGGATGTCCCATGATGATACTGTACTTTGAGAACAGGATTTGTGCGAAACCTCTCACTCAGCCGTACATTAGTAAGGAATCCCGCATCCGAAACGGCCCGAAGTTCAGGACCAGTACAAGATGTCAGCGGGTTCGCTGCTGCGCTAACCAGAGAAGTGCACAGTTAGATGGTCTCTCCCTGTCCTTCCAAAATTGCGCTAAATGATGTATCTGACGGCGTGCCCGGGCCGGGGAGGCACTGTGCATTCAGGTCTGATATGCACATGCGTACAGTTCCATCACAATCAGGACGGGGCTGTGTGTACACACCTGAAATCTGTAGCCACTGTCCACTTTGAGCACTATTTAAATGTTCTTTTTACAGTACACAGGAATATCACATGAATTCAAGTTTTTTGTCATCACACATAAGAATAAGAGAAACGGCATCGCCCACATTTACAAGGGCTTGGAGAATGAAACTGGAACACCTGGCTTTAGACCACATTAAGTTATTAGTATGAGATAAAAGTCCTGCACGGCGGCCAGAGGGATTCTGAGCTGTTCCTCTTGAAGAACGGTGGCCAGGTCACTACGTGCCCCCGGTGGAGGAGGACGTTTCCTGACTCGCTCCTCCAAAACACCCCAAAGTGGCTCGATAATACTCAGATCTGGTGGCTGTGCAGGTCATGGGAGATGGTCAGCTTCAGCAGCCTAACCATGAATATTGACCCTGTGGCAGCTCCCAAAAACAGTTTTGGTGGAAACAGGAGAGATGAGGTGCACATTTAATTCTGCAGTAAGTTGGGCAGCTGTGGTTTCATGTTTTTTGGATACAATCCTGACAGCTTCCTCTTTTGGCCACAGTCACTCCTGCTGACTGTGGTCCATCCTTTGTGGGGATATGCTGAAATTACCCTGGAAACTGTAGCTCTCAATACATCACAAGGACTTGCCGTCCTGGTCACAGATGCACCAGCAAGCTGCACACCAATAATTTGTCCCCTTTTGAATGGTTACGTCTTCCATTATGTTGTGTGAATTGCAATATTTTATGTACAGCTGTGCTACTGTTCTGCTAATTCAACCTGCACACACTGCTCTTACTGATGGAATGTACAATCAGTGAAGATTGGCCACCAGCCCACACATATAGAGGCATGAAATCTCAAACACTATTGGCCAATGTTTCAGTTTTATTGTCCAACCCTGTATGTCCCTTTTCTGAAATATTGACTAGGACAAAAAGTCTCCAAATGGAACTTCAGTTTATTGCATTGCAATACAGACAGACAGCCTTCTGAGCACACAGAGTATGTCGTATCACATCCCAAGGGTTGAGGTGGTTGGCAGAAGGTAGAGCCAGCAGTAGGATATAATGTACAATCAGTGTCCAGAGCCTGAAGAGTGGATTGGAGGGAAACAATTCATCACAGCAATGGTTTAAAAAGGTATTATATATATAAAGGTGTTATATATGGCGTGTGTCACCCAGGTCACTGTGACCATGCAAGTTCCCCCATGTAAGTGTCTCAGCCATGCTAGTGTAACAGCCAGAAATGTCTGGATACTTTTCACAAAACTGCATTTTCTCTCTTGCGTGTTTGTGCACTAGAAAGCTAAATCGGGGTAATTAGAAAGATGATATACTCACTGCTCTTGACCGCTTTCTTCCCTGTGAAAAATAAAAAAAGCCAGTCATTGGCCAAGACACATTAAAACAATACCACCACACAGCAGCACTATTTTTGACATTTTATCTTATCTTAAGGCCAGAGTCATTTCTTTGGTATGTCTGATAGAGCAGGGGAGAGGCCCCTGTGCCAGCTGTGGGGCTCTCAGGGGCACCGATAAAAGGAAGGTGCACATTCTATCCGATCCTTGCACACAGCCTTGATCTCACAAACACCATCAAAAATTTCAGCGAGTTCGTATGAAAGGGAACAGTTAGGATACAATGTTCAAAATTTCTTTTGATATTTTTTCATGAATGATATTGATGTTTATGTTCAACCATTTATCTTGCTTTTCGTTTATACAGTATGAACGCTTCTTATTTAAAAAAGAAAACAATAACTAAAGATCTAGGGGAAAAAAAAAAACACACACATACTAAGTTTTTGGATGGCAAATAACACACTAGCATGTGCCGTCGCCTTAGAGCCCTGACTGTCCTCTTTGAAGAACAGGACTGGCATGTATAGTATTGGGTTTATAGGGTTGTGAGCAAAACCAATGCCACCTACAGAGGACAGATGTAAATTGCTGGATCTCAGGAGGATACACAGCCCTCAGTGGGCAGCATGATGTACCAGAACGCACCACCCCATGTACAAACCCTGCATGTTTCTATTTGCATGCAGCCCTATCTGGAGACAGGCAGAGAAACTCACCTCCATAGGAGACCTTGTAGTATAGATAGGTCATAATGCCGACACCCACCCACACCTCCTGGTACGCCTGTGTGTAGTAGGGCTTCATCTTGGCCCACCATGCCGAGAGCGCTCTTCCCGCCATCTAGGCCAGCAAACAGAGCGAGACACCCACAGATCAACACCCCAATCTTTCATGAAGTTGGCCTCCAAAGCTGCCCAGCCACTGTAACATTAGCTTTAAATGCAAAGTAGACTTTACTAAGCAAATTAAAAATCGTACATTGAAAGTCTAAGTTTTATACAACAACACACAGTTCTGGCGCCCACAATGTCGTCCTTCATTTTAATGGTTAAAAAAACTCATAACACCCAACAACTCATCCCTTCGGCACTGGGGGAGTTTCCCTTTATGGTATATACATTTGGGTATGTTATTTATGTATGTCTATATGTATATGTGATGAGTATATTGGTGTATGCATGTGTATGTGTGTTTTTTAATTTTTTTTTTGGTTGCGGCTGCTGCTTGATTGTTGCAGTGGAACTTTGTGTCTGTAATGATAAATTGCTGTGTGTTTGTTCAATAAGCATCAATAAAAATATATATATACATCTGGGTATGTTAGATCCTTTGAGCTGCTGAACTGGCAGCTAAGGAGACTGACGGCGCTGTTTCTGGCGACAGGCGATGCGCCGTTAGTCTGTACATACAGCAAAACGACACGGATCCATACAGCAGATTCAGCAGAACCGAAGCTGGCGAGGAGGAAAAAACGCGGACGCGCGAACACCATAAGCGCTACATTATGTCCAGTGAAGCCTTAAGCTAGAAGATACAGATTTACACCATGTACGGTTAAGTTTAAGCACAGTTACTAGGTTAGTTTGCTCACAACTACCGTGAGCTACGCCTCGTGAAAGCACAACCACCTAGCTAGACACACTGTTAAACTACTCATTGACAAATTCGTGTAAAACGATTAAAAATGCCATCAAAAATACCGTATAAAAGGCCGTGACTTCAAAAAAGTTTCCAAACGTTACGAACTTGCCTGTGAGTTACGGTACCGGCTTCTACCCACTGAAGGCTGAGGAAGGTCACGGCCGCGGGGGCTGCTGGGAAGGCGCGAGCCGAGCGCCACCCCACAGCAAACTCACGCCTTTCTGGCGGATGCCACCTAGCGGACGCCGCCGGTAATGAGCCACACTTCCTCTGCTGATATACGATTGCCCTACATACGCGCAAAGTGCGACACTATCGGTATAAACGTGCGTTTTAAATGAAGTGTTTTTACGTAAAAATTTTACTTTTAAAACTAATCTTATTATTATTCATCTGCATTTTAAATATATGCATTGACATATAAAAAATGTTTTTGTTTCTTAATTGAAACGGTGAAATGTAGAAGTGAGTAGTCTTGGAGAGTTTTTTCTCCATTGAATCGTCAATGAAAAGGCAAACGGGGGCGCAATGAAAGGCCGAGGGCATCCTGCCTGTGGATCTCTGTTCAGTCCGGGGATAACAGCCTTCCAGGTGTCTCGGGCTGCTATGCTATTGCACCTTATGGCCAAAACATGTAGAGCATTACACACCTTCACCATGAACCTCAGAGCAATTCAGAGCAAATCCAAACAGTGTGTGGATATTTTAGTGATTTTTAACTTCTAATTACAATTCAGTGGAAATATTTGTATATATTGTAAGACACACAACCTACTGTGGTAGTGTGTGTTTTCAGATTGCATGTAGCAACATATCTGGAATGATATGATCTTTGGATTAATGTATTTCGTGGAGGAGGGGAAGGTATATTTTGTGAAAGGAAGAGGAGAGGGATGGATGTATATACAGGGATGAGAGGGAAGGATGGTATACACAAAGAGGAGAGGGCGCCACAAATGGAGAAAGAAAAAAAGTGTAACATTCCACTATTCTTAAAACTAGTTGGTATTAATGTGTCTTAATATGAAAAGAACAAGCCC
>JAAGVU020000039.1:705743-728563 GCA_011763525.2 Mormyrus iriodes
CTGGTCGGGGGGAGGTGACGGCGCAGGAGCAGGTGTGTACTGGTGTGGGTGGTCGTTGGTGGGGGGGGGAGGCGTCTGGCGCAGCTAGTGATGCTCGCCTAGGGTGCAAAATTAGTTTGGACCGTTACTGTGTAGCAGCACAGTGACCTCACCCCTCCAGCACTGGGGGCTGGATTCCTGCTCCCACCCCATGGGTGGGGTTTCCCGGTTCTCTGTGTCTTACTGCGGGATTTTGTCCCACAGTCTAAAGACCAGAAGTTAGACAGCCTGGTGTGTCTAAATTCCCCCGTGGCATGGCTGTATGTGCCTGTCGAGAGTCTGTCAAAGGTCTGCTGCCTCATGACCAGTGCATCCTGAGAGAGATTGCAGCAACACCCGGACCCCCTACTGCAATGTTTCCCAAGCTGGTTCTTGGGGCCCCACAGACAGTCCATGTTATTGTTTTCAGGAGCAGTGTGGACTGTCTGACAGGGAGCTGGGAGGGAGCAAAAACTTGGTCTGTAAGTGGGTCCTCGAGTGGCTCGTAGCATTCAGACACTGCATAAATCCGGGAGCTGCCATTTGCCATATCTATGTGTGGGACCCTCTCCATCCCGCTGTGTGTGAGACCCTCTCCATCCTGCTGTGTGTGAGACCCTCTCCATCCCGCTGTGTGTGGGACCATCTCTGTTCTGCTGTGTGTGAGACCATCTCCATCCCGCGGTGTGTGGGACCCTCTCCATCCCGCTGTGTGTGAGACTTTCTCCATCCTGCTGTGTGTGAGACCCTCTCCATCCCACTGTGTGTGGGACCCTCTCCATCCCGCTGTGTGTGGGACCCTCTCCATCCTGCAGGCTTCTTGCCGCCCCACTGCTGCCTTGGTCACATGACAGAGGTTAGATCTGGTTTCGGGTCACAGCAGCTGGACGGCAGCCCCCCATCCCAAAACCCACCTGTGGGACACATGATGTACTGCCCACCTGGCAGGAAGTTAAACGAGAACACTAAATTGCAGTAAGCAGAAAATGTCTTGTACAGTCTGTATCAGAATCAGATTTATTGGTCAAGTAGGTTAAGTTACATAAGGAATTAGTATCTGGTAATAAGAGTCAGACATGAAAATAAATGCAGAGCACAGCTACCTTCAGAGAGGGATGGGGCTCCTTTTGGCAAATCAGCACAGAGAAACACATGAATGGGACTATTGCTTTTCACCAAACAGTTTTTCCCAACTGGGCACAGTTTGAGTACACAAATCACCTCACTTGCATATCCATTAAGAAAATATATAGCATCATTTTACACTTCATCCTGACAATGTACAGTCCTCCTGCCTGCTGCCGCTGTAGATAAACAGTGTTTGCTGAAACACAGCAGACAGGAGTCAGAAGGATGGCTTTCACCGTCTACTGTGAGAACCCTGCACCGTCCACCAAGTCTCCATGCCGCTAGAAGAGAAACAGCCAGCAGGAGGCAGCATGCCTGAGAGTAAACAACAGCCTTTGCCCTGTAACCTCACCTCAACACGAAAAAGACCTGTATGATGTAAAAGTGCTGGCTTCCTGATGGACATGAGGAGGAGAAGAGCCTCACAGCAACTCACAGGGTCCTAGGGCACCGCCAGGAGGAACAGCCTCAGGGCTGAAGGAGCATGGGTTCCACAGCCACTTGTGTGGAGGGTTAGACACTCCCAAGGCATACATGGTTTGTATACTGCTTTGGTCCAGGAACATTGAGTGAGGTCAGAGCTGCTACAGGCCCAGCTGATGACATCCATCCTAACCTACCTCGTGCAGTATCAATGCCAGGCTCTTGGTGGTCAGAGAGGAACGGCTCCTTACGTAGCTAAGGGCAGGTTTGGTATAAGAGCAACCTACCCACAAGCCTTGTATTTGAAGGCCAATTATAAGGAGAACTTGCCAGTCTGTCACCCAGAACTGCACGAGGGTGTAGCCTTGAAGGGGCAGAGCCAGGGCCTATTCTGGGAGGAGTGCAGTGGTATAGGCCAAAAAGTTGGTTAGAGGTGTATAGAGGAGAGGCCGAACGAAAGGAGAAGGGGCCATCACAGAGCAGTGCTGTAAGCCTGTGAGCAGGGGGGGGCGGGGCAGTAATAGGGGAGGTCCCAGTCCCTCTGGGCCACATAAGACCGAGCCCAGCGCATGCTGCGCTCCACACGTCTGGAAATGGTGGGGATCTCCTCCCTCTGTGGGTCAGCACACTCTGGTGCCACAGCCGTGCCTGAGCAGGGCTTCCCCTGACAGCGACTGGCCCGGGCCAGCGCAGACCCTGCCTCCTCGGCCTCCTGCGCACAGAGGAAATCTCGCAGCACCTGCTGAAAGACACAGACTAGCTCCCACGGAAGCAGGCTTCTGCTGGCCAGCACCTCCTTGACCCTGGGACAGAGGGACAGAGAGACAGAGGGACAGAGAGACAAAGGGACAGAGCACAATGCCTCATTAGTGACACTGATGAGGTCACTCCTGTAAGACAGCCAGTATGGGCAAAGGACATTTTTAATGGTGCGCTGTATGAACAAGATCTAAGTCCACAAATGAGGGCAACACCTTTTCAGTCAAACTATGTGGGGTCCAGGACAAAATCACAAGGAAAAGTGACCTAATGAGCCATCAGTGTTCTGTGCCTGGGAGTGAGTGGCTCTGATGGGTCTGGCCTCTTTGTGTTGTAAGAGTCATGGAACAGCCTGAGGCCAATAATGCAGCATGTGACCATGATAATAGGGAAAGTGTGTGTGTGTGTGTGTGTGTGTGTGTCTGTGTGCCTGCCTGTGTGTGTCTGTGTGTGTGCCTGTGTGTGTCTGTGTGCCTGCCTGTGTGTGTGTCTTTGTGTGTGTCTGTGTGCCTGCTTGTGTGTGTGTCTTTGTGCGTGTCTGTGTGCCTGCTTGTGTGTGTGTCTTTGTGCGTGTCTGTGTGTGTCTGTGTGCCTGCCTGTGTGTGTGTCTGTGTGTGTGTGTCTGTGTGTCTCTGGCTGCGAGGGATCTACCCCAGCTGCCTGACCGCGTCCATGACAGCAGAGACGCAGAGTCAGCCCAGTGTGAGATGCCCCCCCCTCCCCCAAATCACAGCTGGGGCCTCGCCAGGGCCACAGTGCCTTCCAGTCTGCGTGGCATTTCCTGCAATATGCAGCTGCACTTTAGTCATGCTGCATGCTGGGCTGGATACTGCAGTTGATACAGTTATTCCAGTTACTACGGTTAATGCATGGCTGCCTGACGACTTACTGTCACCCATTTCTACAGCGAGACATCTTATTCATTCAGGTCACATTTCAGTCGTGAACAATATCAAGGAGCCTGTGTGCTTAATCACTGTGTTCATTTTAATCATAATATTCATAATAATCAAATGGCTTCAGGGCTGTTTTTATGTCCTTGATGTTTCAGAATAACAATGTCAAATATTTCACATGCAGGAAGGCAGCACCCTGATGTTACACATGTCAGCTGTAGGCTGGTCAGGGCTTTGTTACCATGTGACCCCCCCCCCCAACACACACATAGCACACTGCGAGCGGGAGGGAGGACGCAGCGGACCGGACACAGGGGGCAGGAGTGTCTCTGACAGCCCCGGGGGTGTCAGCCTGTATTCGGGACATTTCGGATAGCCGTGCCATGTTGCGGGCAGCGGCGATGCGGCACAGGGGTTTATCGCTTCTGCACAAGACGCTGCCATTCATCCGTGACAGCAGGCTCTGCTTTGTCTTGTCTCTTCCACCTCCCCCCTAAAAAAGGAGGTGGGGGGACTGGGAGCTGTCATTTACCATAGAGGGAGTCCCGCATGAAGGTTACAGTTGGGTGTGCTGTGAGAAATGTGTAGAGGAAGGTAACAGACAAGAGGTCTGGCTGCTCACTGATGGTACATGCCAGGTAGGATGTGCTGAGGATTCTGGGAAGGGGCAGGACGGCGACGCAGAGCCAGGACGGACCGGAAGGATGCCCACCTAGAGAGCACAGCGTTGGCATGAGCCGGCGACACCTGAGCACAGAGCAGCTCCAGCTGCTGGCGGTCCTGGGGGGCCACCAGGGCCCGCGGGGCCACCGGCTGGATGTCGCGGGCCAGGCAGCACCTCCGGTCCCACTCCTCCATGTGCCACAGCAGCTGGCGCAGCAGAGGGCCGCCCTGCACCACCTCCACAGGGGGGCGCTTCCTCCAGCTGAAGAGGGGCATCGCCAGGCCAGGGGGATGGGAAAGGGAGGCTCAGACTCCCTGGCCAGCAGAGGGCAGCACTGGCTCTGAGTGCCCCCCCCACTTACCGTCCCAGCTTGCCTATTAACCGCCAGTGACCCTCCCTGCCAAAACAGAGGAACCAAAAACTGTCCTTCAGTCACTAACTTATGTAAATGTATGCTGATTTATGCAAATGAATGTAAATTTCCATACATTCATCTTTCTCTTTGTATTAATTGCCATCATCCATGCAGCACCAGTAATAAGGTGTCAGTAGAAGCCCCACTTCAGGCCGGACGCGAGGTAACCGCGCCTGCTTGCCCGCTTCACCCTCTGCCGTCATCATCGCTGCAGGAGACACCGTTTCTGCCAGCACGCTGGCGTGGGCTTGGCGAGGCAGGCACGCCAACAGCCCCGTGTTAGCGGCCTGTGTTCAGGGCAACCCGCAATGCACTGAGGTGGGAGGGGGGCAGGTGCGATGAGGGTGGTAACACTGCCCCCTACAGCCAGTCCCAGGTGGGGTAACACTGTCTAGACAGGCCTGGGTCAGCGGGGGGGTTGGTGACTGAACAAAGGGAACCGACCCAGCTCAGGGTCTCTGAGCAAATAGGAGGCACACATGTGCAGCACGCAGACACAGACACACATAAATAGGCTATAGACACAAGTACCTACAGGTAGATGAATACGGTACATATAAACATTTATGTCCATGTCGAAAAACACTTTATACACACGCAATAACGAAGACCCACACATCGTTAGCTTTAGGCAGCTGTCATTCTCAACCTTGAACGTTTACCGGCGGCTCAGCAGAGACAAAGGCCTTATAGGGGATTTGCGCTCAGCATTTTTGCCGAATTTTAAATCATTTAAGCAGTTTAACTTCGGATTTAGGTGGACGGTCGTGATGGAAAGCGAATCTTCCCAATTCTAAATGTAATTAAATCTGTTGACTCACATATTGGTGAGCATTAATTTTCATTTCACAAATGTCTCCGTTTTAATACCTGCAATGATCTCGCTCACAGCGAACAGGCACCTGGCCCTGATGTTACTTAACTGTCCTGTGTCATTTAATGATGCTTCGAGTTAAGTGAGTGCTGGAAACCCTGCGCCCTGCCGAGGCGGTAACTCTAACCCTAACCGGTCCCAAAGTGCGCTGTCACGCCAGAACCTCGCCGCATCTGCACTTAACAGACAAGGGTGAGAAATGTCCAACTCACGATGGCTGTTACCTTTAATCATTGAGTATAAATCGATAAGAATAAAGAAAAAAACAGTTTCAAATACCATTTACCATTTCCCTAAATAATAAATAAATAGAGCACATTTCTATTGTTTTTATTGAAGAAACCGTATTAATCGCCGTTTATGATTTTGATTATGTCTGATCTGCAGCCGTTAGCTGTATGGTGCACTAAGGCGACTTGGACATTGAGAGGATTTTGGCATTTTTACATGGAGGTCTACTAAGTAAATTGAGACGATAAAAAATGTATTTAAGACATAATTAGGTAAAAGAAAAAATGTCTGTGTTGAAACTTTACGCGAAACATTTTTATTTAAGTAAAAATATATATGAGACAGTAAATACATTAACGACAGCAATGAATTACAAAGCCATGCGTGCAGCCTGTATAATAGTTCATACATGAAAACAGTATGGGTGCAGTACGGCACGGCTCTGCCATTTAACGGCGATTTGCACATAGACACAAAGGAGAGAGCTGTTACTTACCGGCGCCAGGCAGGGAGAGGAGCCGCTCCGCGTCCGCCGCTGCTGTCCCCCCTTCCCCCGTTGCCGGTAACTTCGGAGGAGCGCAGACGTAACTTCTAACGTGTCTGAGCGGCTAGAGGAGGCGGCTCCGCCCTCGCCGCTTCCTTTGCGGGTCTGAGCCCAGGTTCTGCTCCCCGATGGGAGGCGTGCATTCGCGTCTCCGCTCCTCTGCGACCTGGCTGTGTGCGCGCGTAGAGGTGCGCGCGAACGCGCACAAACACTCATACGCTCACGCACGGACATGCCCACATAAACAAATAGATGCGAAGTTAGAGGAAGTGAACTACAGACGAGAACATCCCATCTGTTATTCTGTATATCCTTGTATAGCCTGGAACTTCAAACAGCTCAGCCCTGGCAGCGTGACACCAAAGCGCTACCCACTGGCATCGAAAGGCTTGCTTGGGGCATCTAACCTCTGTATGTGTGCCCCCAACCACCCCCAAGCTACGCAGCTGGAAGATGGATGCATGTTCTGTAGCTGGGTCATGAACTCAGCAACACCAGATCCCTCTTTTCCAGCCCTCTGTAAACAATTTTCTTCCAGAAAATAAAAGTCTTCTGATTCTAATCTAAAATTGCTCTCTGCAGTTTGGTCTTGGAAACCTTGGTCAAACAAAGTCTTGACAAACAACGGGGGACATCGGGAGAGACAGAGGGATAGCGTGGGGACAGCAGTCCGGCTGGGAGGTGTGTGACAGCACCGCATGTGGCAAGTGGAGGGGGACACTAAAAACACTGAGGGGACGGAGATAGCGCAAATTGTTTTGAGTATGTAGATAAACAGCACGAGGACGCAGCCATTAGGCCGTCAGACACCGCGGGGAGGAGGAGCAGGCGGACACACGTGGGGAGGAGGAGCAGGCGGACATACGTGGGGAGGAGAAGCGGGTGGACACACGCGGGGAGGAGGAGCGGGTGGACACACGTGGGGAGGAGGAGCGGGCGGACATACGTGGGGAGGAGGAGCGGGTGGACATGCGCGGGGAGGAGGAGCGGGTGGGCACGCGCGGGGAGGAGGAGTGGGTGGGCACGCGCAGGGAGGAGGAGCGGGCGGGCACATGTGGCGTTTGGCGTCTCTGTGACATATCTGACAGCAAGGGGCTGAAATGGAAAGTGGAGCCATCTGTGACGTCACACACGGGCCTGTCAGGCAGGATGCTGAATAAATGTCATTTTACTACAAGCCAGCGGTGAGACCAGCGGCTGACACGCAGTTTGAGAAGCTAATTCTGGGCCACCGTGGGGCTCACCAATGCTCCATCTGCACCCCCTTCCGATCCTCGATCGATTCTGCATTGGCCCCTTGGGGTCGCAGGAGCCCCACTGCACCTGATGTGATATGCGTCTTCCCGTTATCTGGTCTAGCTGGAGCAGCAGGCTCTGTGTCGCCGGAGGTGCTCTGACTCCCTCTCTGACATCAGCCCGGACCAGACAAGCATCGTGAGCTCTTTTAAAAAATACACTTACATAAAGGAGCATGCTGCGGGTCACTAGGCTTCCAGGGGGGGGTTTCGGGGCAGGAAGGGGGTGTTACTATGGCAACAGTAGCTGCGAAGCTAAGCTAAATTCTTCTTTAAGCGGAAGGGGAGCAGTTTTTTCGCCTGTTTAGCTCCTGACCTGACACACTTCACTTTGCGTCTCACATACACAGCTCTGCTCCTCTCTGCTCCGCACCACGTCTCCTCCTACTCTCTCATGGCTTCAGCTTCCTATCATGTGTCACTGCCTTCCTGTGGTTCTGCTGCCATTTATCCTTCCAGAACATTCTTTTATTACCGTTAAAACGTCAACATTAGCACATATGGCTGGGTGGACCTGTGCGAGCTGTGCTGGACGACAAATGAGGAATGCAATTACGCCAAAGTCCATCTTTGGGAGGGTCAGGAGCTCTGTGGGACATGGGGACCCTGGCATGCGCTGGGCTTTTAATGGCACCGTCCTCCTGTAACAGCTGGAGCCAATTAACACAAATTAACTAACATCTCCTGTTGACCAGTGGCACACAGTTTGGTTCAGTGGTGTCACTAAATCACTGACAGTTTATGGTCTGGCATCTGGCCCAGGGTTTGTGCAGGGTGCAGCACTCAGGCTCCTGTGTGACCCAGAGCAGCGGATGGACGGATGGCGGCAGGTAACCTTTTAGGAAGACTCGCCTACAGTGATCATTTCCCCTTTCACTTGCGTAGCGCCATGGACGCCATCCACCTCCCGGCTCTCATTCACTGGATTCCAGCATTAACATAAGCAGACATGGACCTTGTGATAAGTAGCGACCGAAATCATGGGAAGAGCGAGGCTGAGGCAGACTGCACCGCCGCGGGACCGTGACTGAGTGGATGGCGAGTTTAATTTCGCCAAGTAATGATCCTGGGGGGGGCTGGTAATCTCCAGTGACATGGGAGCTCAGGGACGTCAGCATCGCTCTTTGGAGAATATCTGTAATGAAGAAGCCTGGGGGAAGGGAATTAGGGCATTGGGGGGGGACAGGGTGCCAGTAGCAGGGAGGGTGGGGGGGATCAGGGTGCGAGGAGGCAGAGAGGGTGGGGGGGTAAGCGTGGGGCTTGGCATCAACCACACACCTAAATCCTGTCTATTTACAGAAAAGAGAGGCGTGCTGTCTATCATGCATACTGCCTTTTAAATATACACTGTGCATTTCTATCATATTGGCAGTGTATGTCTGTGTAAAATGCAGACTTGGCCACCGTCAGCTGGCCTCCCGGTTTCAGATCCCCAGACACTGATCCAGCTGGATTCTTGGGTCTTGACACGCAATGGTGACCAAAGCACACCAGTGAATGACGGATCATCCGGGGCTTTGGTCCATTCCCCTTCTACCCTAAGAAGAACTTACATGTTGTTTAGGAATAACGCACTCACTCACAGCAGCTTCCAAAGCAGCCTGTGCATATTTTTCATATTCAACAGCAATATTGTCATTCCAGTTACAGTCTAATCACAGCCAGCATGTAGACACAGATATCAGGAAGAGCAGCCATGCTGAGTTCAGTGTCTTGTTGCTAAACCTGAGCCTGCCTTTCTGTCTGGCAGATTGCCGTGCTTTACGCAGCTCTGAAAGAGAGGTGAACTGGGGTGGGTCCACACCCATGTCCCCCCCACACTCACATATCGCACCCGCCAGCGCCACACCAAACAAAAGGCAGGCTGCCTCACTTCATTATCTACGTTTATATTTTTCTTCAGTGGGAACAACTGTGGTGCAGTTCGATTTATGTGATGTGAACCTTGTTTTTCTTTCCGACAATGTGGGAGACAAGACTGAACGCCATGTTTCAAGAGGACGCAATTATTTTGTTCAAAGCCTGCAGTCCGACATGCGCGTCTCGAAATTGAAAATAAATTGGAAACATGTCTCCCTTTCATTTCGGTTTACTCTGTTCCGTACGTGGTAGCAGAAATCGGAGAACAGGCGAGCCTCTTTCAGCACAAACTTGGCTCCTTTGCGTAACAAGTAAACTTAGCATCCTGGCCGACGTTTGGCCCCTCTGGTGACGTCTTGCTCTAAATCTTGCTTGACATCTCTTTCACGATAGAATCATCTTCCTTGTGCTTCCTAATGTTTGAGTCCTTAGTGCTTGTTTATGATTCTCAAATGTTCTGTGTAGCTCCAGATCCCTTGTGTTTGAGTTAAGTTTTAATGATCCGCTCCTGTGCCTTGTTGGGGACCTTATCTTACGTAGATATGTTCCTGTACTTGCCTTATTTCTTGTTGGTTATTGTGGAGGTTAGTGCTGAATTGTGTTTGTTCCTGCGCAATCCTTACCTATGTCTCCCGAAGCCATCATGTTTAGTTATAGCCTGTTTAGTTCTTGTTTTATTTCCTGTCTTTGTTCGGACCCCTCACGGTCCCTTTCGGATTTTGGTTCTGTAAGTTCTGTTAATAAAATACCCTTTTGCCTGTGAGCCGCACTGTGGACATCCTTCCACCACGCCACGCCGTGACACCCCATGAGTGCGGGCCCCAGGATTATTTGACCCCAAGAAAATCTCTTTGCTGTTCTTCATATTTAACACTTCTGTCACAATGTGTCTGCCTGTGATTTTTATGATGGTAACCATAAACTGTGTATCCCTGTGTTTGTAAGATTCTGCATTTGTGCAGAGCTCAGCATAAATGAGTACACCCCAACAGATCTGTCAGAAAACCTTTAGTTTCCTTTCAGAATCAACATTTTCTACGGGATACTATACTACAAAATACTCCCACAAATGTAGGCCATTGATTGCAAACATGATTTGTTAATTTACTCACACCAAAAAGTAAAATGTCCTAACAAATTCATACAAGACCATGTTGCAAAAATGAGTACACCCCATTGAAAGTCATAGGAGCAAAGCTAAATTTTAGACTACAAAATTCTAATTAACAAGATATCAACCACGGGTGAGTCTAATTATTCATTAGACAGGCATTTTGACTATAAAAGGGCATTACTTAGCAAAGAAACCCCTTCTCATTCCATGCTGTCAGCAATGGCACCACATGAAGAGAAAAGTCACAAGACCTGAGAAAGGAAACAATTTTTTTTACAGAAGAAAGGTGAAGGCTGCAAGAAGATCAGCAAAGCTTTACTTATCAGTCAAAATACTGTAGCAAAAGTGATACGAAAGTTTAAGAAAGATGGAACTGCAACCATCACACAGAGACGTCCAGGCCGTCCATGGAAGTTAACACCTCAAGAGGAGCGTCTGCCGATGAGAAGGGTTGAAGAAAATCGCCATGCAAGTTCACTGCAGTTAGCTAAAGAAGTAGAAAGCCAAACTGGGGTGACTGTTTCCCGTGACACAATACGGCTACACTGCAGAGGAATGGCATGCATGGGTGTCGCCCATGAAGGAAGCCTCTCCTACAGCCCATGCACAGAAAAACCTGTCTATAATGTGCCATGGCCCATGCTGAAAAAGATCAAGACTCCTGGGACTCTGTACTCTGGAGTGATGAGACCAAGATAAATGTTTTTGAAACTGATGGCTTCGAAACTGTATGGCGTCGCAAAGGTGAGGAGTACAAAGAAAAATGCATGGTGCCTACAGTGTAACATGGTGGTGGCAGTGTCCTTATGTGGGGCTGCATGAGTGCTGTGGTGTCAGGGAGCTGCATTTCATTGTTATCATGAATTCACAGATGTACTGCTCTATACTGAAAGAGAAGATGCTACCATCACTCTGTGCCCTTGGTTGTGCAGTTTTCCAACATGACAATAATCCAAAACACACATCTAAGGCCACTGCTGCATTTTTGAAGAAGAACAGGGTGAAAGTGATTCAGTGGCCAAGTGTGTCTCCTGATCTGAACCCAATTGAACACCTATGGGGAATTCTGAAGAGACAAGTTGAGCATCAGTGTCCACCCAGCATCCAGGCTCTAAAAGAGGTCATTGTTGAAGAAGGGCAAAGGATAGATGTTACAATATATTGCCAACTTGTTTATTCCATGCATAGAAGACTTTGTGCTGTCCTTAAAAATCATGGAGGTCATACAAAATATTAGATGTAGTGGGGTGTGTTCATTTTTGCATCACCTAATTTGAGTAAAACTGAGGATTTTGTAATTAGGTTATATTATTAACCTTACTTTCATCTTCATGAGTTATACAAATGTTCTATAAATTTCAGTCTTGTCAATTTTCTTGTGGTCATTGAACTATTGATTAAAATCTTACTTTTAAAAGGGGGTGTCCTCATTTATGCTGAGCACCATATTTCCCCTAGTCATTTTGTTAAATGATGTATCTGTTTTTTTCACCCTTGGTTAACATTTATATTTCATTCATGAGTGAGGGAAGAGGGGATCGGGAGATGGACAGAGGGGATCGGGAGATGGACAGAGGGGATCGGGAGGTGGACAGAGGGGAGCGGGAGATGGACAGAGGGGATCGGGAGGTGGACAGAGGGGAGCGGGAGATGGACAGAGGGATCGCTGCAGCATCGGCAGTAATGTGGACGCTGTACCGCTCTGTTGTGGTAAAGAAAGAGCTGAGCCAGACGGTTGGGGATTTGTCTTGGACGCCTCCTAAATGGCTCCCTGGGAGATGTTTCGGCCAAGTCCGACCGGGAGGAGGCCCCAGAGCAGACCCAGGACACACTGGAGAGATGACATCTCTCTCTCTCGGCTGGCCTGGGAATGCCTTGGTATTTCCCAGATGGAGCTGGAGGAGGTGGCTGGTGAGAGGGAGGTCTGGGCGTCCCTGCTTAGACTGCTAAGTTCCCCCATGTTCTGTGACTGTGTGCGTAGACATCCGTATGCCTCCCCTGTGCCTGTGTGTGTGAACTGTTCATATGTCCCCCCCGTGCCTCTGTGGACCGTCCATATGTTCCCCTTGCATCTGTGTGGACTGTCCATATGTCCCCCCTGCAGCTGTGTGGACCGTCCGTATTTCCCCCCTTTGCCTGTGTGGACCGTCCGTATGTCCCCATTGTGCCTGTGTGGACCGTCCGTATGTCCCCTGTCTGTGTGGCTGTCTGCTGGGCTCTCTGCTCTCCTCCACCATACTGTTTGGTGTTTGGTGCATTAACACCATTTAGTGAAGCATTTCTGTAACCCTTGTGTATTTAATTATACAGTCACTCCTTCCGTCATTCTATAGAATTTACTCCTCATTTTAAAAATGGACCCAAAAATAACACAAGGGGTAAATATTTATATTGTGTTTTTTTGCATTACAACATTTATCGCCTTGCATCCTGGGTGTGTGTTATTCTATCGCTAGAAAGTAAGGCTTCTGTGTGAATGGCACAATACAGAATAATCATACCATTAAGCCTGTAGAAAGAGGCAAGAACTGGCATGGCTGTCCATAACACTGTCAAGTTCCTGATCTAGGTTTCTAGCCCCAGCTGTAGTAGGATCAGTGGTTAACCTCAAACTTTCTTCATTTACATGCCACTTTGGACAGAAGGGTCGGCTAAATAAATAAATGCAAATGCTGTGTTTAGGATCCAATTCAGCCGTTACTAATGATGATGCTTCATGAACCGTTTGCCGTATCTTCTGATTCCATTAGATGGTGCTCTCTGTTCGAAAAAGGACTCAAAGCATGCCCCAAAGTATGCTAAGAGCACCATCTAGTGGGGTCAGAAAATACAGCAAGTGGTTCATGAAGCATCATTTTGTCCATTGATAGCAGTTACATATACAGTATTAAATGATCTCCACTGCTTTGATCCTTTTGCCCAGCCGTGTAAGCTGGCTACACAATGACGCTCCCAGTTCCTACATTCTGCCACAGGAGGGAGCCAGTGTTCCGTCCAGTAGCCGGACATCAGAGAGCTCCCTGCCGTTTCTCCCAGCCTGGGAGCGAGCTCCTTTAGAACGGGCCAAGAGGAGGGTATTTATAGCTCCTTTCAAATAACCTGACCTAAAACCAGGGACGCGCTTCTAACATTTAGCAGCAATCAGTGAAGTGCTTCATAAGAAGACCTGCGTCCATAAACACATAAGATCATCATTGTGGTGCTTATTACATTGTTTAGAAACAGACCTTTCTGTGTGCTGCTTCTCCACATATGACCTTTGGAAACAAGTGTACATTTAGGAACATTTATTTCTGCATTCATTAATGAGTACATGGTAAGTGCAAACTGTCCATGGCTAAAATCTACACCGAACAAAGTACAAAGTTGGACGGATTATACAGGCTAGCACTCACTGGCTGGATCCCTCGGCACCTTGGTAGTGTTCTAACAATAGTACTTAAAAATTGGATTTTGACTCCCTTACAGATTAAGAAAACCAAAACGTACTGTTACCACACATCAACAGTACATAGTTTCATTATTTTGTGCAGGAAAAACACAAAAGAGACACCTGTCCACGTTTCCATCCCATACACGTATATACATACAAAGGTATGTATTCAAACTGAGCAAAGGGAAGATCCATGGGCCACCCAGTGAGATAATGAAGCGCCTTTAAAGGACACAGCTGAGCTTTAGAGCTAAAGTATCTGCCACACGGTGCCGTCAAATAAGCGGAAATTACAGCAAAAAGATACCAAAGACTAGTGACGGACAAAATGATGCTTTATGATCCATTTGCTATATTTTTTGACTCCGCTAGATGGTGCTCTCTGTTCAAAAAATGCCCCAAAGCAACCCAAGAGCACCATCCAGTGGGGTCAAAAATTACAGCTAAAGGTTCATGAAGCATCATTTTGTCAATCACTACCAAAGACCATTAAGACTCCAGGAACTGCAACTCCACCACTTGAGAAGCGACACAGAATAAACACATAGAATTCTTTTTTTGTCACTGTTGTTTTCATTTGGATTTCCCTTCCTGGCTGCAGCGCTAGCAGTTTGGACTGTAAACACTATGGTTCTACAGACGATCTTGCCGAGGGGGAAGGGGGTGGCTGTTCCCGCCACGAGTGGCGCTATGGCAACGACGTCATCATACTAACTAACGGACACAAGCCCCTCCCCCCCACCACCCACGTGTCTGCCCTCAGTCCCCTTCCATCTGTCCCTGGGGGGGTCAGCGGCTACTCCGCCTTCCGCTTGGCTCCAGGTATCTTCTCTTGGATCCTGTGAATGAAATTAGTTATAATGAAGTACATCCAGCGTCTGGCGAGGAAGGCCACGCCATTGTGTGATGCATGAGAGTGTCGTAAAATAATGAATGTATTTATTACAGTAACTTATTTATCTCGTTAAGCTTATTAAACTTTCCAATTTTGAGGCATTAAATCTATTAATTATCAAGATATTCCAGCTAGTGGAAAGATTCTGGTTTTGGGTGGTACTTACTTTCCAACCACACAATTTACGTGTGTCCTTATTAGTCCAAGGTACTGATCAATCTGGGCCTACAGAGACAGGGAGAGATACAGGTGAAGCCTCAGTCTGCAATCTCACAGTTGGCCTGCAGGGGGCGAGCGGTCACAAGATTTATCCCCACCTGGTATTTCTCATAGACCACCGGCATGGAGAACATGGACACCACCGCTGAGAAAACGGGAGAAGATGACAGTCACAGCACTAATATCTTCATCTTGATAATAACCAGGCATAGGTGATTCCAACTCCTCCACAGTGTAAGGATTGTATAGCTAAATACTTGTACAA
The DNA here is from genome assembly GCA_011763525.2 of Mormyrus iriodes. Taxonomy (NCBI): domain Eukaryota; kingdom Metazoa; phylum Chordata; class Actinopteri; order Osteoglossiformes; family Mormyridae; genus Mormyrus; species Mormyrus iriodes. The sequence goes on from JAAGVU020000039.1 coordinate 720,777, forward strand.
TCAACTATTTAACCGGTATACAGGTCAGAGTGTAGCACAGAGTACATAATGGTATATCACCCAGTATATAGGTCAGAGTATAGTGTTGTGTGTAGCCCAGTCCACAGCCCAAGGATCCACCGGGTCCTCACCCATGATGAGCAGGGTCAGGCCGTTGAAGAGCGCCCCCACATAAGTGAGCAGCCACATAAGCACAGCGAACTGAAACAGAGCATGACTCTCTTAGTACTGCACTCTGACTGGTGGATGTGGAAATGTGGAGAGTGTGTGTGTGTTTCTGTAAGATGTGCTCCGGGCGCCTGCCTAACCTTGAGAGAGTCCACCAGGTCCTGTACCAGGAACAGGCGGCGCAGTTCCTTCAGGCTGCTGTTCAGGTAGTGCTGGGCTCCCTCGGCGTACCTCTGCATCTGCTCCGGGGACAGCGCCACCTCCATCTCCAGGTACGCCCTGGCCAGGGACATGCATGCCGTCAATGCACACGCAAACAGTACATGCACGCGTGGGGGGGGTGGGCGATCGTGCACGGACACACGTTCTACCACTCACTTGAATGGGTGTCCCTCATCGGTCTTCTGCACTGCCTGTAGCACGGACTTGTAGACCCTGAAGCTGATGGTAGTGGAGAGGGCGGCTAGGGCCAGGTAGGCCGCCACGCTGACCACGCTGAACTGTGTGAGCGATAGCAGCAGCAGCAGCACGGCGCTCAGCAGGAGGCCCGTCTGCTTCACATCACGCCAGTACAGCAGCTTCACGGCTGCAGCGGGACGCAGACAGGGGAGCAACCTCAGGGCCCAAGGGGCGGGACGCAGACAGGGGAGCGACCTCAGGGCCCCGGGGGAGGGGTTGTCATACACCGCCCGAGGCCCCTTCTGGGTCTAAACCACTTCTTACTGTGTACTTCAGCAGTTCCTGTTGGGTTAAACCATCAATAGCTGAGAGCCTGAAATCCATCTAGTATATGAATAATTTGAAGACATGACTAATTACAATTTGATTTAAAATTTTGATTTGTTACATGAATTTCTGCATTACAGTTATACTAATTTAGTTTATCCACACACATTAAAGGTCACGTCCACCAGGGGGCAGTGCGAGAAATCCATCTTGGTCGGCTCCTTTGTTTATGATCTCACTTGTTTGCATGAGGTTGTGACGTGAAATGATGTACAATCGCTGCCTCCACAGTGATTTGCTAATTTACTGCTGCAGCGTTCTCTACATTCTATCCACTGCTTCACGTCGCTTTGGTACATTGCTCTGCCATATATCACTTGACTATCCCATGTTGAATGTTGTATTGTATGTTGTTAGATATAACTAATATCACAGTACTGTAGCATTGCAAACACAAAGTTGTACAGAAATGTAGTAATTACACATCTCACTCTCTTCCCCTCAGTTCCAGTGCACTCTCGTCTTACTCTAATGTTCGATGGCTGGACATCTTTATCATAAGCCAGAGCTGCACTTAAACTTGGCTCAGGAACAGACACATTTTTAGCTGCACAATAATTGTAAACAGCATAAAATGTACACAAAACACAATGTAGCTGTACACAAGTCAGCAAAGCAACATGCCAGGTAGCGAAGGTCCTGTACATCCCCCATGTTCACATGCGGCATACTTCCGTGAAAACAAAGGAAAAGCATTCTTCATTCCCAAGAAGAATAACCAATCAGGAATACAGTCATCGAAACAAAGAGAGCCAATCAGGAAAGAGTCATGCGCTAAGTACAGGTCAATCGGAGCTCACTGATGTGATCATATAAATTGTTACGTTTCTGAGCATCCGCACTGATGCATCGACAGAAAGATTAGTTGTCATACAGCGTTGAAAAATTTCTCTGAGAAAAAAAGATCTGCGGCAGTGTGGACGGAAGATCCGGGGCAGTGCGGACGGAAGATCCGGGGTAGTGCGGATGGAAGACCTAGGGCAGTGCGGACGGAAGACCCGGGGCAGTGCGGATGGAAGACCCAGGGCAGTACGGACGGAAGATCCGGGGCAGTGCGGACGGAAGATCCGCGGCATTGCGGACAGAAGATCCGGGGCAGTGCCGATGGAAGGCTAAATCGGACGAAAATTTTTCAGTTTCTAAACAAAAACATATTAGTGCGGAACCTAAATTTGTTTTCATCTGGTCAGCTAGCAGTGCTCATGAGTACCAAGTGCTAATCACAGATTAACTCTAGTTCAGTGCTCATTCAATAAGGAACAGATATAATACATTTGTTAATATTAATATTATTTGCCAGTGACTTTTCTAGGCACAAAAAGTCTTACTCTCCATATCCAGCAGATGTAGTCGTGTTCTTCAAAACGGAAGTGATGCCCAGTGAGTCTTATGAGTGCTACAGTCCACACCGGGGACGCAAGAGCACACGGCAAACTCCCCTGACCTGCCCCCCTCACGCATGTTTTTGGACTGAGGAAGGATCCAACAACATCAGTACTGCAGTTAGGAGACAGTTGTAGCTGCTGTTAACCTTCATAACCTCTTTAGGCTCCTGCCTCCATCCTCAGGCAACAGAAACAGGCAGGGATCTGAAAACACAGAATCGACTTCTGGCCCCTTTGCTCCTTCTGGTCCATTGGGCCGCTGCAGATGCGCTATAATGCGGGGGGTTACCTGGGTTGAAGCCCAGGGGCCTCTGGCCTTTATAATGTGCCTCTGGGCCCTTCCGTCTCTCACACTCTGGGGCTGGCCCACCCTGCTCTGCTATTATGTCCTGTGTGGTCATGTGACTGTTTTCTGCCCTGCGGTCACATGACCATGTTCAGCTGTGCAGTCCCTGTGCTCTGCCAGCTGAACAACGTCACACATGAGGCAAACGGTTCCTGATGCCTCTGCCTAACGGGCTTTGTGAAGCTGGCCTCACACCAGCCATCAGATGCATGTATCGGAGCCATCGGATGCAGCTACAGTGCAGCCTGGAGCCTCGCAAGCCGGATGAAGCTACAGTGAAGGCTGGAGCCTCGCAAGCCAGACGCAGCTACAGTGCAGGCTGGAGCCTCACAAGCCGGATGCAGCTACAGTGCAGGCTGGAGCCTCGCAAGCCAGATGCAGCTACAGTGCAGGCTGGAGCCTCGGAATCCGGATGCAGCTACAGTGCAGGCTGGAGCCTCGGAATCCGGATGCAGCTACAGTGCAGGCTGGAGCCGGAACTGAAATCCCGAGAGCCCCAGGAGCTTAGCCCACTTGTTACCATGGCAGCAATCCACTTCCAGCTCTCCACCTCCCTCTTTCTCCATCCTCCTGAACCTTCCCTCCCTCCATCTCTCCATCCTGCATGTCCTCTCTCCCTCCATCTCTTCATCCTGCAAGCCCTCTCTCCATCCTCCTGTACACTCCCTCCCTCCATCCCACAAGCCCTCTCTCCCTCTCTCTCCATCCTCCTGTACCCTCCCTCCCTCCCTCTATCCCACATGCCCTCTCTCCCTTTCTCTCTCATCCTCCTGTACCCTCTCTTCCTCTATCTCTCCATTCCCCCATACCCACAAAGCATTGCACTACCATGTGAGCTATAGGACATAGAATGAGAGACTTTCCTGCTCCTCATTAACCCCAATAATCACAGCAACCCAAATTGTATTTGACCTGAATAACCAATCACTCAAGCTGCCCAATCATTAGAGTAACATCACGTCATGCCGGGCATCCTGGTCTGTCGCTGATGAATCCGCATCCAAAGCTAATCAGTCTCCTATGTAACCCAACATTCACACAGCAAATGAATGAAAGTACCCATATGCGACTAAAGGCCTTAGGAGCTCCCAGATGACCTACATGATGGTGTACACAGAGCATCAACCAAAGGAGGGGGCCACAGCCTCACTGAGCCGGACAGAAGCAGGTCATTGACCACCCACTGGTGCTCCACAAAGCAAACTGACCTCTGACTGGATTGAACCACTGCTGAGGTCTGATTGGATGGAGCCGCAGCCGAGTTCTGATTAGACGGAATCACGGGTGAGTTCTGATTGGATGGAGCCACGGCCGAGCACCGTTCTGACCCAGCGGGGGCCGAAGACTCGGTGCTGAGACCTAACTGGGTTATGTTGAACTGCTCTGGGATTCAAAGACAAAGCTAGTGTATCACTGGTGGAGTTCTTCCTTACTGCGAATTTGGTACGCTGCTCTCTTAAAGGCCGCCATAAAACAAGCGGCTGCTGGGTTCAGTAGACAGAGAGAGCAGACGTGACATAGGCACAGGCAGGGACATTCAGACACAGCTATAGGAGCTGCAAGTGATGCGGCCGCAAACAGAGGCACCAGCTAAGCCCTGTGCAAGTACAATCACCATAACAGCACAGAGGAGTCGGCCAAACGCCAGATTCCATAACCATGGAGACTGGGCCCTGGCTTCTCCCACCCCCAGCCCAGAGCAACACAGAGCAGAGTGATCCCCACCTTCACACAGAGACATACCAGACCAGGAAGCACCAGGGATGACCCTACAGAGTAATGCAACACCACGCTGGTTTCACAAAAGCCACGAGATGGAACGAGATGGAGCAAATAGAAAGCTCCTTCTAAGGCCAGGTGATGATTTGAAGCTTGAAATGATCAAACCAGCTCATTTCTTTATAAGGTGTCTATCGCAGGGGCACAGTGTGCCTGACAGCTGTTCTAGGAGGCCAGTGGGGACGAGCCTTACAAAATACTATAACCGTCACCCAGAACAAGGTGCTGATGGAATATTTTTGAAAGCTGACCAGCTATGCATGAAGGGGCACAGCTGGAGGTGACCATCCTGCTATTAACACTGTCCCTCCTCATGACAGGCAGCAAGCTCAGGACGCCCCCACACCCCCCGACATTCAGCAGTGGGACGGCATCATTCAGCAGCATATGGCAACATTCAGCAGCGGACAGCGACATTCAGCAGTGGGGCGGAGTCATTCAGTAGTGGGCGGCGACATTCAGCAGCAGGCGGCGACATTCAGCAGCGGGGCGGCGACATTCAGTAGTGGGGCAGCGACATTCAACAGCGGACGGCGACATTCAGCAGTGGGCGGCGACATTCAGCAGAGGGGCAGCGACATTCAGCAGCGGGCGGCGTCATTCAGCAGCGGGTGGCGACATTCAGCAGCGGGCGGCGACATTCAGCAGAGGGGCGGCGACATTCAGCAGCGGGGCGGCGTCATTCAGCAGCGGTCGTTGACATTCAGCAGCGGGCGGTGACATTCAGCAGCAGGCGGCTCTGTCCTGAATGTAGAGCGTCTGACCTACTATCCTGAGCCAGGAGCCCAGTGACTCAAAGCAGACAGGAGGTGGCGCTCTTACCCTAAGCACTCATGGGATCAGTACTGCTCATTGGACTGAGCTCAGGGCTTGAGTTCAGGAAGGTTATATATGGAATCAGATTTAGCAAAGACAAGCAGGTCTTCTGTACTAAGGCTGGCACATTTTTTATCCTAAGCTTTTGAAATATTGAATGCTTCCCATTTATAAACTAAGATCAGAGTCGAAGTTAAAGTTAGCTTGATTGTTGATTGTGAGATGAGGAATTTGGCTCTGCTAGTGCAGGAATCACACACAGAAACAGTGTGAGAGAAGACAGCAGAGCTGAGTAAGTGACATATCAGTGTGATTTCCCCTAACTGGTTCCCCTAGCATGTGCTTGTGTGAAGGACGGATGAGGTATGTCTGGATGCCACCTCACACACAGGGCAAACAGATGACATCATCTGCTGTGTTCCTCCACCCACTCCCCGACCCCCACCCCACCCATGGATTCCCGCTGCGCCATTTTGTGCAGCATCACTGTCAGCCTTTCCACCGGGAGGCTCTGCAGCACGCCTGCCCAGCTGCACATCTCACAGGTGTCTGCGCAGCTGCAGCGTGCCTCACAGGTGTCTGCGCAGCACAGCGGAGGCTGTTGGTGCCGTAACAGAGCCAAAGGAGGTGCTAGCATCTAACAGCCTTCCAGACTCACCTACTGCAAACACTCTGCTGGGCACAAAGCAGACTTTCAATAACATTTAACTGAAGTAAAACGATAAACAGAAACAGAATTATGAAAAGGATCTTTAATCTATGGTTACGTTGTATTCATAGATTCAAGTCACGAAACGAAAGGTGAGAAAAATCCACCTTTCAGCCTCTTGTGACGTCCTCAAGCAGCAGGCCGGCATGCAGGCTTCCTGTCCCTCCCCTCCTGCGTGCAGGCCTCCTGCCACTCTCCTCCTGCATGCAGGCCTCCTGTCCCTCTCCTCCTGCATGCAGGCCTCCTGTCCCTCGACACCTCCTCGCTTCCGCACAGTCCTGGCTAATGCTGACTCTCCATCTCCCACCAAGACTGCCAACCTCCTCTGATCCATGCTTTTTGACAGCTTATGAGTTTGACAGCTAGCCAATCACTCACCAGCAATTAATGTGGGTGGAGCGAGCCAAAGGCCACCAAGGTCTCGCAACGGCAGCCTCGAGTCCCAGCCTGTATCTGTGCACCGTCGTGTGAATGCACGTTTCAGTAGGACTGCTGGGGTTGACTTGTTGAGTGGATACACACTATGAACACAATGTAAGGCTCCAGAGAGGAGGCTTAGCTGCTGCAGGGGGATGATTTATGCGATTTCAGGGGTCAGAATGATGGAACAGCAGCAGCTTTACTGCTCAGAGCTGCATTACCGCCGCAGGCTCCACTGACACGGAACAGCTGCCAAATCCTGAAGACTACAACGGACCAGCACCTGCACAGTTGGGAATGTCAGTTACCAGGTGCCCTGAATTGGTCACCAGTAGGTACCAGCAAATGTCCAGGGACCGAGCCCAGTTTGTAATCCAAACATCGCATTAACTGTACTTGGATCTCAATAGTTTCGAACGCCAGAAGTCTAAGTGTCGTAAATACAGGTCACGATGGGGGGGGCGGGGGAGGGAGGGCAGGGTAAACACGGCCCCACAGCTGACCAGTCTATAGACAGCTCTTTATCAGTCACACAAAAACCCAGAGAACATACAGACTCAGCCTGTGTGACCAGAGAGAGAGAGAAATTCTCTCGGGTGGTAAGCTGAAGCGCAGAGACAAGTGTAGGCAGGCCGCTCAGGGCAGGAGGGCCCAGCCGACCGCGCCTCCTCCGGGCTTTAGTGATAGTAAGCATCGCCATCAGCGAGGGCTGCTGACCTACAGCCGGCCTGCCATGACTCAGCACATCTGCCCAGGTCACGTGATTAACGAAAATGAGAGGAAGACAGATGACTGATGAACAGAACACTGGTTCCCCAACCCAGTCACCCCCAAGACACGCAAAAAAGGGCAGTGGGTACGCGGCGAGAAGAGGGGGCTACAGGACCCCCCCGCATAGAACGTTCTAGGACACCTCCTGCCATACAACAGCCAGGCACATTCAGCAGAACCATCGCACCCGATAGCCCCATGCCACTCTGCCGCGGCAGTAGCCCGGGAGGGGGGCACTGCACACAAAGGCTCCCCCCACAGAAGGCGGCCATAGATGTGGATACCATCAGCTGGGGAGGCTTGGATTCCAAACCCTCGGCCCCCGGCCCCCAGCCTGCAGCCCCGACCCCCAGCCAAGCTCCCTTTGTCTCTCACCACTGCAGCCTCACCCACCCCAGACACACACGCACACACACACGGGCGCGTACAATACCCTGGCACTTCCAGTTGCTCCAGAGGCACGGGGGCTGGGTGGAGTCGGCGATGGTCTGCATGCTGGAGTGCAGGAGGGCGAGCCGAGCCGGAGAGGACTGGGCTGAGCAGAGCGAACTGGGCTGAGCAGAGCGAAGTGTCTGGCTGCCTCACTGAGCACACAGGCGGGCGGGTG
>JAAGVU020000039.1:754400-776362 GCA_011763525.2 Mormyrus iriodes
ATGCACATGGACACACATATGACAGCAGAGCGCACACATGGACACACGTATGACAGCAGAGCATGCACATGGACACATGTATGACAGCAGAGCGCACATGGACACACGTATGACAGCAGAGCGCACACATGGACACACGTATGACGGCAGAGTGCGCACATGGACACACGTATGACAGCAGAGCACACACGGACACACGTATGACAGCAGAGCGCACACATGGACACATGTATGACGGCAGAGCATGCACATGGACACACGTATGACAGCAGAGCGCACACATGGACACACGTATGACAGCAGAGCGCGCACATGGACACACGTATGACAGCAGAGTGCACATATGGACACACGTATGACAACAGAACGCACACATGGACACGCATATGACAGCAGAGCGCACACATGGACACACGTATGACAGCAGAGCATGCACATGGACACACGTATGACAGCAGAGCGCACACATGGACACACGTATGACAGCAGAGCGCGCACATGGACACACGTATGACAGCAGAGTGCACATATGGACACACGTATGACAACAGAACGCACACATGGACACACGTATGACAGCAGAGCACGCACATGGACACATGTATGACCCAATGCAATGTGCTTCAAAAAAGTTCATTTCAGTGTCCTCTAGGGGGCAGCAGCCTTCCATGTGTTTCCTTTTCGTTCTCTGATGAAAAGCTCTTCTCCAAAGGGCAGACCTGTCCTTACGTTTTTGTCACCCGTGACCGTGTCGGATAGGATAACAGAGCATTCCTTCTGGATAAAACACAGCACTGCAGTGGTGCATGAGTCACTGGAATGGTGAAGGAACCATTAGTAACAGTAGTGTAAACAGGTGCACTGATACAGGCTCAACCATAATTAAATCCAGGACAATTACTCCTCTGTACATCACTGGATAATAATAATACATGATATGAACATTTATGGGCTGGGCTTTGTACGGTTATTTATTAACCCCAAAGCATCCTCATTCATAAAGCTGGATACTGTTTGCGGGACAGTTCTGATATCTTGTAGATTGCTCCAGCAACTTCTGAGATCTGACCTGGCCTTCTCGTGGACCATGTCTGGATCTTTACCAGCTTTGGGAGGCTGAGTCAGCGCGTTCATGGAGTCCTCTTGCTTTAAGAGCAGGAATGAGCCTTTGGTCAGATGCTTATGAACACGGCGGGGACACCATGAGGGTGCATTGCTTCTTATTCAGTCTCAATTCCGATTGACGTCACCTTCCTGGTGCTCATGGTTCTCAGAGAGCTTCTCCTGCTGACGGTGGCACAGCTCACCTTTCACCTGTTCCCTCTTTCCATCACTCACGAACGGGATCCTGAGGCACTCGATCCCCTTCACCTGAAGGGAGCAGCCTACTGTTTTCCGCCAGAGCACTCTGGCCTCTGCTTTGGATGTGCTGATTCTCCTCCTGGCCAGTGCCTGGCTGGCGTGAGACCGCTGCAGTGCATGCCCCAAGGCCTGGCGGACAGAGCACCACGTCGCCTGCAAAGAGCAAGGATGTGACTCCAACCATTGGAGGCTTGGTTGTACCTTGAGAACCTGCCCATGAGAACCACCGACAGGAGTGGAGAAGACACGCCCTGGACAACACGCTTTGCCTTCAGAAAAACCCAATTCAAAAAATTTAAATGTCTTCTAAGACATGCACAACTTTGATATTCAGAGAGCTGGCTTTGACCCCTCTGTGATGTGTCTTATCGTCTCAATATCGTTCCATTAAAATACTGTGTCAAGAAGCAGCTGTGGCCCCTTGAGTATGTCTCCAGCCAGTACATTCTCCCTGATTTACCCCACCCCCTGTCCAATTTTGTGTGCACATGCCCATGCAAAGCACTGAAATGCTGGCTGACCGGCCATTGACGACCGGGACCATGGAGTGGTGGGGACCAGGAGCTAACAGAGACTGCCAGAGCTCCAATCTCCTGACACTGATCCACCTGACATCAAAACAGTAAGAGAACGGTGTTACATGGTTGCCACTTGTTCAGACCCTGGAAGGCTGGGAAGCCTTTGAAAACTCTTCAGTCTGTATGACACAAGAATTTCCATTCACTGTCACCCCGCGTCTGCCTCCTTTACGATGCCTTTGAAATCGTCCCACTTGTCCCCGTGAACAATGATTCAGGTCAGAAAATATCAGAAGTCTGGCCTCAGTAGCACTAGAAGGGCTGTTTGCTTTTCATTGTGAAAGTTCCAGCTTGCGATGATGCAGAGCAGGTCTGCCCCGCACAAAGGCGCCGGGCCTGGCCTTTTAAAGATGCCACAGTGCGGGCTAACCTTCAGGAGACTGAATGAGACAGTCAAGCTCCTCCATCTGCAATGATGTCGATTGGTGCCGAGTGTTCAGGCTCAAGTGGCAACAAGATGTCTCTCAAGACGGAATTGTAATTACTTCACCAAGCTGTATTTTGCACAGTGTCATAAAGGGCATGTTTACTCTCCAGGTCACAAGGCACAAAGAAATACCGCGCATTGAAATGCCGTGATAATGGCACGGCTTGCACTTTGCGGTGACGCTCCTCACCCTTTCTCGGACGCCTCCCAAGGAAGCCAATTAAGCAGAAAAAGACATGAATAGATATCAAACAAATGCGTTCCTCCATTTAACGGTCATATCAAAGAAACGGAGTCAGACAGATGCCAACCACTGCTGGCGGTTTTGCCAACAAAACAATCACACAAAACAGCATCGCCGCCGAACGACCTTGATCATTTGATGTGAAGTAAACAGGGCTGCCATGTAAGAAATGTGAAATCTTAAGCCTCACTTTTGAGGAGAAGAAAACACGTCCGAGGCGAGAGACATTCTATTAGCAACCCTAGCGGCATGAACCCAGCGCATGGCACCGTTTCAAAAATGGTGAGCGGCACAAGGTTGACGGCTCAGGGTACGCAGCCCCTGGGCCCACATGAAAGAGCTACGACCGGTATACTTTGTGAATACAAGGTGATATTTCTGTGGCCACACCTTTAGCTAACTTATGGCGCACAAAGAACTATGAAGCCAATTGATTCACGTGCAGATAAGCAGAATTCAACACGTCCAAAATAAGCTGTTTGTTCATTTCGGGAGCTGGTATTAAATCATTAAATTACCATTATTTATAGTTATAAGTGTGATGAATATATGGGTGTACAGTGAGTACAGAGATAGAGGGAAACGCAGGTGTATATGTGCAGTGCATGACAGCTTCGTAGTACCCAGAATCCTTTTCTGTGTTAAATGGCATCGGTGTTTGTGCTCTTAAATGGATACGCAAGCTGGATACAGTCTGTTCTGGCCTTCAGCTATCAGCCCCAACAAACACAACTGTAACACACCTTTCATGCCAAAGCACTTCTCCTTCTCACTCACGTTTGTTGACAGGGGCACAATGCTTAGCATAAAGCTAGAGAAAGCCGGCTTTGTTTTAGCATGACCGCGGTCGCTAGGGGGCAGTGACCGAGCAGCAGATCAGGAAGACTCTGACATGCAGATCTGAACATCTGCTGCTTCCTTATTGTGAGCAGCCCATAAACCCAGGAAATAACATAGATTATTATACTATTCATCTAGAACTTTCCATGGTAGTGCAAAAATGTGGCTTGTTTGGCAGGGAGCTGGGAGGGAACAAAAACGACGTGGACCGTCTGCAGGTCCCCAAGAACAGGATTGGAAAACACTGCTTGAGAGAATTGAATTGGTTTGTTCTGAATGGTTAGAACCAATGTCAAGTTTAACTGAATTTCTCAAACTTAATCTGCCTTAATCTGCATGGTTTAACTTCTAGGCTATATGAAGCGAGGTGTCCTGCAGGTGGGGTCCGGTGTAGTCTGAGGGCTTCCTGCAGGTGGAGCCCGGTGTACTCAGCGGGCTTCCTGCTGGTGGAGCCTGGTGTACTCAGCGGGCGTCCTGCATGTGGGGCCTGGTGTACTCTGCGGGCCTCCTGCAGGTGGAGCCCGGTGTACTCAGCGGGCTTCCTGCAGGTGGAGCCCGGTGTACTCTGCGGGCTTCCTGCAGGTGGAGCCCGGTGTACTCAGCGGGCGTCCTGCAGGTGGAGCCCGGTGTACTCTGCGGGCTTCCTGCAGGTGGAGCCCGGTGTACTCTGCGGGCTTCCTGCATGTGGGGCCCGGTGTACTCTGCGGGCTTCCTGCAGGTGGAGCCTGGTGTACTCTGCGGGCTTCCTGCAGGTGGAGCCTGGTGTACTCAGCGGAGGCTGCAGCTCCCTGAACATCCTCTCCCCTTTACCAGGGAGGCTCTTCTCCATCTCCAGAAAGAGGTCACAGCAAAAATGAGCTATATCCAGTCTCAGTAGCCAAATATAAGTGTGTATTGCAATAAACTTGCCAAGATGTTCCAGATTTGAGTTAGACAAGCTTTTAACTTGTTGCATACAGGACAGAATTAAGGTCAGGGATAAAAAAGAACATATTTTTAGGTTTTCAAACAAAGTGAAAGCAAGGGATAATTATCGTGCATGAAAGCATTTCTTTTCCTGAACATTAAAACCTGGGTACGGTACATTGTATACTTCCTGTCATTCAATGTGACTGAGAGTTTGTCTGTATTTAAAGCTGGCTGTTGCTGCTTTGGCCTGCGTGTGAGGGGCATTGTGGCAAGTCAGGAAGCTGCCTCAAAGCTCTGCTGAGCCGGCTTACAATCTGCTCCCATTTGTACGGGCTTCATATGATCTGTTTGTTCCATATGATCTGTTTGTTTCCATGTTGGCTTTTTCCAGGTTCCTGCAGTTTCTATCCCACCACTTGGCGTCTGTATTGCAGCAGGCGCACCTAGGAGTTCTTGGGAGAAAGAAAATAATGTGTGACAACTGTATATCTCCCTTCTGCAGTGTGTCCCATCGCAGAACACTAGATCAATGCAGCAATCTGGATACGGAAAATCCTACTGGTGCTTGTGTGTGTGTGTGTGTGTGTGTGTGTGTGTGTGTGTGTGAAATTATGACATTGTAGGGACCAGATTTCCCCACAATGTGAAAAAACCCTGTAACATTTTACCTAGTGGGGACATTTTTTCAGTCCCCACAAGGATGACCTCAGTTTTATAAAAATCTGTGATTGAAAACAAAAAGCTAAAAATGCCAAAAGTCTTATCTTATATGAATACAAACACGAGTGTGTGTATGTGTGTGTGTGTATGTATATGTATATGTGTGTGTTTGAGTGTGTGTGTGTATGTATGTGTATGTGCGTGTGTTTATGCGTGTGTGTACGTGTGAATGTGTGGGTGTGTGTGCTCCGCAATGGACTGGGATCTCATCTGTGTGGTCCTCTCTTGTGCCTAATGTCCACTGGTCTAGGCACCAAATTGTACCCGAGCCTCCTGAGAAACACTTGGATCACCTGCCACACCCGTATAACTGAGTACATCCCAGAAGGTCATAGAAGAACACAACTTCAGGTATTAGAGCTGATGTGCTAAATTCCAAGACTTGGACTCCAAAGCTCAGAAGAGTGAGGATGCCAGGCACCGCTGGGGCATATCTTCACTGATGTTTGCAGCTTCAACGTATTTCACACTAACAGCCAGCTCGGCTAGCAGACTAGCAATGCCATGCTGAATACACCCAAATGACGTCTAACTGCTCTATTAACAAGTGCAAAATCACAGATAGCAGAAGGCTATGAGCTGCACAGTCGTCAGTGAAATGGGATTTTAAACTGAAACTGAAATAGTATTGTAAACTGGTACTGTTAGCTAAACAGGCCACTGAAATCTGCAGTTTTGCACAGTAAACACAAACACAGAACAAAATCAAACAGGCTTCATAATCAGTGCTACCATAATAATGATATTACAGAGGATAGTAGTAGTAGCTTTATTGTCATCCTAACAATATACATTCGAGTACACAGTGGGACGAAATATCGTCCTCCTGAATCAAAAGGTGCAAAACAAAAACATAATATAAACATAACATAAACATAACTAAGATAAAATAAAATAAAATAATATAAAATAAGATAGAAATGAAATGGGAGAATAAATACACAAGAATGAGTGCACAAGAATGATTGAACGAAATGAAATCTAGACATTAATAACAACACAAGAAACATTACAGTGGTGGAGTGGTTAAATGGAGCAATGCAAAACAGAATAGTGCAATATTGGAAAGGGTAAAAACGACAGTGTACTTCTTGGAATGTCAAGTTGTTCACTAAGTTGTGCAAATGTTCGAGAGAATGTACATGCCAGCTATATTCATACAGTGGCCAAGTGCTAGTGCTCTTATCGAGAAGCTTTGCTATGCTTTGCAAGGAGCTCCTGACTATCAGGTGACAGGCATCCGTAGATGCCATGAGTTAGCATCCAAAGCTAACACTGTTAAACTGCTTGACCAGTGCATCGAGTGCTCATTTGCCACAGCTTCTTATTGACAGTGGGACAACTACCACAAGCATTGCTATATGGTTGAATGAATCTGGTGCAGTCAAGGGAATGGCAGACTGTGCAGAGGAGGGACCCGTCACCTCCAGTCAGGCGAAAGAAGGAGCCACAGAGTAAGACGGTGGCAGTTGGGTAAATATCTAGTACCATTCTAGGTGACAGCTACTGGGAATTAACTGCAGGGTTAACACAGGTACACACTGGGACTCAATATTTCAAAGCTATATGGTGGATTTTTGTGATACTGTTATCATTAAGAAGAAAATTAATCACTGCATACTGCAGATCCAGTGCTGAAAATTCCAAATTACTGTCTGTAAAAGTAACACTTTTTAAAAACTGATCTTTTTAAAAACAGCTCTGTGATTTGAAGTGCAACCCTAGGATGGCTAAACAATTCTTGAATTCAACTATATGACAAGTTTTAATGAATTTAAGTATTACATTTATTTAATTGATAGGTTGCTTTTTTGACATAAAACAATTAATCGACCTGGAAGACAAAAAATCTGGGCCAAAAGTATTTAATAAAAGATTACTAGAAGCAATTTTGCGTCCCACATAAGGTAAATCATGAAAATATAATACATTTGTGATACAAAGAACAAGAACGATTTCGTAAAATCATTACACTCGGCTGGAAATATTCCGTGGACGAACAAACGTTCAAAATATTAATCATTTACTATGATTCCAAGGTACATAATTTCATGCATCTATTAACAGATATCAGAAATGACCCGAACATCGGCGTTGCCATCGTTAGAACACCGTTTCAAATATTAACACGCACATGCAGTACTACTACTGCAGAAACACCACCCTCTCCCCTACATTGGTTTTCTGTTGACAACAACCACGCCATCCTTGCGATCTATTTATACGCCTTCGCGGTGATGTAATGGTTTCACGCCTACGGCCTGCAGTGTGTACATCCGGGTCTCGGAGACACGGTTACGCTCCTTACGCATCTTACGCACTTTGCGGCGCTTACGGTTGCGGGCTTTCTCACAGGGACGCTGGGGTAGAGCTCCGAGCTTAGGGCTTTTTTTCCCCCCAGCTGAGCACACGCCGGCCTAAAAGCTAACCAGGGCACCAGCTAATGACCTTTCAAAGCGTTTTCTTGTCGGCTTAGAGGTCGAAGTGATGCGAGTGAGGCTCACCCATAGCGGAGAGCCGGTCTCTTTTTCGATTTAAATGCGCTGACGGCGGTTTCTGTCCGTCTCTCTTGCTCGGCGTTTCTCTCCGCCGTCGCTATACCACAGCCGCTTTACTTATCCAGCCCGCCTTTGTGTGCTTCTTTTTTTTTCTTTTTTCCCCCCTCTTTTTTTTAACGCATAAATTCGTTTGAGATTCGGGTAAGTCAGCAGGGCCGCGGCTAGCTGGCTAACGTGGGGCCGCAGTGGGAAGGGAGCGCGGACGAGCAGGCCGCGGGGACGGAGCGCAGTGACAGGCGGCGCCGAGGCCTGAGGGAGCGCGGCTCGGGGCCTGCCACCGCGGGGCCGTGTGTGTAGGTGTGTGAGGGAGCCGGGGAGGGCGAGCAGGGGGCTGCACACCGGGCTTAAGCAGGGCAGCAGTGCGAGCCCGGTCCCCATCCTCAGTACTGCACACCAGTGTGTTAATGTGCGTACACGGAGCGCCGCTGGGGTAGCCGGCTAAGCTAGCCTGCTGAGTAACCGCCTGGAGACCGACGTTAGCCGTCACCCTGTCCTTTCTGTTAATAACTGTGTAAATAACGTGATTAATTCCCTTATTACCAATATCTACCGTTTGCTTAATATTAGGTGGTTGTTGGTCAGTATGTCTGTCGCATATTGCATATTGCCTAATGTTTAATAGTGTCCAAACTTTACTGGCTTTTGGTTGCTTCTGTCACCAGCAAATAGGTGATATCCGGACAGAACTGAAGGATGTACCCTCTTGGCTATCAGCAGTTTGCCGAATATTATCTTTTTTAACTTAAAAACGCTCGCCGTTGTAACGCGTCTGCATTTGTTTGACATATTAACTGTGGGCCTCCGACCCCGTGAGAGCCCCGCGTGACAGCCGTCATCGCCACATCCGATCATACTCATCTTTAATTTGACCTTATTTCAATTTTGGTAAGGGAGCCACCCTGAGAATGCTTTTCAATGTTTTACTCCCGATAGCACTTTTCCCTCATATTTAAAATATGTAATCACGTTGTTCGCTGTGGGATGACTTTGGTGTCACATTTCATGCTTACGGTTTCATTGTACCTGCTAAATGTAATTTACGTTCCAATAGTAATAAGAGCGTGCTGTCTTTTAAAGGTGGTAAGTTTGTGTGAATTCCTATTTCAGAGGTGTTCAGTCCCTTTGTTATCAGCAGGACTTGAAATATGGATTTTTGTCAAGTGATTAAGAAAAAGTCATTCTTTTACTGTGAGTGAAATGGTAAGTCTTGATACTTGGCTAAAGGTTATCTGCTGTGTCATTCTTGCTTTGTTGATTAGAAGGAGGTGACAATGGGGGCATTCCTGGACAAGCCAAAGATGGAGAAGCACAACGCTCATGGAGAGGGCAACGGCCTCCGCTATGGCCTGAGTAGCATGCAGGGCTGGCGAGTGGAGATGGAGGACGCCCACACGGCTGTTATCGGGCTGCCCAACGGCCTGGAGCCGTGGTCCTTCTTCGCCGTGTACGACGGGCATGCCGGCTCACAAGTGGCACGCTACTGCTGTGAGCACCTGCTGGAGCACATCACCAGTAACCCGGACTTCCGCGGCGGCGAGCGGGAGCCCTCGGTGGAAAGCGTCAAGAGTGGCATCCGCACCGGCTTCCTGCAGATTGATGAGCACATGCGCGCCATCTCGGAGAAGAAGCATGGCGCTGACCGTAGCGGCTCCACCGCCGTGGGTGTGCTCATCTCGCCGCGACACACCTACTTCATCAACTGCGGTGACTCACGGGGCTTGCTGAGCCGCGCCGGCCGCGTACACTTCTTCACACAGGACCATAAGCCCAGCAACCCGCTGGAGAAGGAGCGCATACAGAACGCCGGCGGCTCCGTCATGATCCAACGCGTCAACGGCTCCCTGGCCGTGTCACGGGCCCTTGGAGATTTCGACTACAAGTGCGTCCACGGCAAGGGCCCCACGGAGCAGCTGGTGTCGCCAGAGCCCGAAGTTTACGAGATCGAAAGGTCAGAGGCTGCCGATGAGTTCATCGTGCTGGCCTGCGATGGCATCTGGGATGTCATGGCCAACGAGGAGCTGTGCGACTTTGTCAGATCAAGGCTGGAGGTGACTGAGGACCTAGAGAGAGTGTGCAATGAGATAGTGGACACCTGTCTATACAAGGTAAAGAGTCTCGGATATATTCACTGAAAGTTTCTGTTGTTGTGAGTCATAGTCAGACATACAGCAGATCTCAGAAAATAAGATCTCCATGGCGCACTCAGCCTGCGGCTGCGCATGGCTTATCTTTTTTTCTGTGAATTTAAAAATCATTCCCGCTGTAGCAGAAGTAGTTTAATAAAGGTATTTCAATCTGAGTTTTGCTCTTTGCAGTATATTACAAACACTCAAAGAGGGCACTTACTTGTGGCCTGCAAAACAAGAACCCAATAAAAAATGAGACATCAACATCTCCCTTGCCACAGTGTATGGATCTGGGTAATTGGTCTGACATAGTACTCTACCCTCAAGCCTTTTCAGACGAATGCATTCATGTACCATGGTACCATTTTGCTATAACCTGACGGTCACTGTTGGAGCGGAGATGGGCCTGACGCAGCTGGTTCTGCCCTCTTGCTATAGGGGAGTCGGGACAACATGAGTGTGGTGCTGATCTGCTTTCCTGGTGCACCCAAGATTTCTCCGGAAGCCGTGAGGAAAGAGGCAGAGCTGGATAAGTACCTGGAAAGCAAAGTAGAAGGTAAAGCCCCTGAAAAGCTTGTGAATGCCCCAGTAGCACATGGCGTCTAGCTTGCATGACCCCATATACTTGTGTAATATCCACGAAATGCTGATCTCTAGGGTTAATGGTCGTTGCACTGCACCAAATCTGATGCTTTAACTTTAAAGGGAGCAGCACAAACCTCAGGTTTGGGGTCATGGTTCCGTGTAATTTCAGTAGAACAAAACAGCATTAGGCAAAACAGCATTTCTTTTGAAATAAAGTATTATTAAAGCTACAAACAGAATTAAGAACATTTGTAAACCAAAGGCAGTGCATCTGTCGATGTGTCTGAGTAACAGAACCGCCGGGATGCTGATTTGCAGACTGTAAAAATAACAAAAATTTAAAAATATATAAATGAGACTGAATAATAATCATAGTGAAATAAATCCCATCTAAATACCATCTTCTCTCCTGCCGCGTATGTTGGCATATCTGTAGCTGTAAGCATCCCTATAGCCGTACATTTTTTAACCTGCTCTGAATTTCCTGGCCCCTTAAATGCCACAGGGAGACACTGCCCTGCTCCAGGCGTGCACACACTTGAATGATGTCATCGCAAATGAGTTGGCGTGTTGGTTGTGTTTCCAGCAGCATATTAACAGAGCAGACGCAGTCTTAAGAACTACTCTCTCTAGTGCTGGTGTAATTCACTGGAAAATGAAAATGTTCCCAAGCTACCAGTTATGACTGACTATAACCATTACTAGTCATAAACAATTCAAAGCCGCTTGGCATAATGTTTTCCATGTTGAATATCTGCTTGTGAATTTAGCTCCTGCCCGTGTACTTGTTCATTTCATCGTGTTCCAAACCGTAAATGATATAACCATATGGCCAATGACCAGTAATGTACCTTCACAGCCCCATTTAACCCTAACTTCCTTTTAAAAGGTGTGATTGAAGGTTAATCAGTGCAGAGCAGTTCAAGCTACATTGCTGTGTGCTTAGCAGGGGTGTCACTGCCACACAGATGTTGGGAGGACTTATTTTATCATGTACAGCTGATCTGTGTTTGTTCCTGTAGGCATCTATATGGCTCGTTTCTGTATTACAGGAGAGAGCAGTTGTCATCTACGATAAGTGTATGTTAAGAGAGCACAAGTATCATTTCCATTTCAATGTCTCATTTCCTGTAGTTAAAGGCTTCATTTCAAAGGTCATCACCTTTCATTTGTTCCTCTTCTGTTAGAAGTTAAGCAAATAGAAAATGTTATTCAGAAAAACCAGACATTACAGAATGATACAATGTGTCATTCATCTGAAGCACAGCGAAAATCCCAAGCATCCAAGCGAGAGAATTTCTGTAAGTTGCAATGTTCTTTGTACCTGTGCTTTGTGCAGTTAATTTTCTGCAAAGTTGCTGGAACCCAAGAAGCAAAAACATGCCTTTTCCCCACGTATTTTCTCAGTGGTGGATCTTTATGCCTTGTTAGCTCCCCGATGGCTGCTTTGAGAAGCAGAAAAAACGTTTATGGGTCTCTCGAGATGGAAAAAAAAAAAAACCTAATTCCGAAGTTTTTAATGCACATTTAATTCATATTTAATTCACATTTAAGCTCTCAGCATCCCAGACCCTGCATTTGATGGTTTGTTACGCATCTCATGTTCACCTTGACTAATATGTAGCTGTTCTATGTGAAATTGCAGGTATTATGAGTACTAATCCCATGACTTGACATTTAATTTAATTTCCTGGATTTCTTTGGTTTGTCGGATGTGCAGACTCTGCTTACATGGCTCGCCATCCCTATTTACAGCTTGCTGGATTTATTTGGGTTCTTGTTAATCATCTGTGCCTTCAGTTAAGTTGCATTAAACTACATGTTGATGAAGCCTCTGGGTTGTTGAAACAGTCGTCATGCTAAAAGCACAGCTGATACATTAAGTCTTCAGTCTTCTGTATTCGTCCATAGTAATGTAAAGTTAAGCTGTATGTCTCTCTGTGGTTGTCCATCCTTGAAATGTGTGCTTACCTCTTACACTCTTCTTGGTGGACTGGCTTTAATCCCAATAGACTTTAGCTCTTTCCTGTTAAAGCCGTTAAAATATTCTTCCACCATGTATATTTAAATTGGTTTGCGTTAGTTACGTGACCAAATCTGTTTTCACCAAAATAAGTATATATTATGTGGCAGGTCACTGTGTTTAAACTGTTACCTGACATGTATTTTCATGGCTTTTCAGATGCGAGGTGCTGTATGCATTTGTCTGGCTGGCTCTTCTGCTTTTATTGTTCTGTGGAAATGTGGGGAATTTAATTCGCTACAGCATTGCGAGTTCAAACTAGTTTCATTGACCTGAAATAATTTGTTTAATTTGAGTTAGGCTCTTCGGTTACGCAAGTCTTCCAATTTTGATTTGTGTTTTAACCTGCTCTGCAGTGGGAAATGACTGAGAGCTTGTAATATGTTTTTCTCAATTTGAACAGGCATGTTAAGTTGGTGATGTGTAGTTGATGTGTTTTCAAATGGGAACGTCAGCCAAATTAGCCAACGTGCTTCTGGCTCCAGTCGGCGGCAGTGCGGCCCTCCCCCAGGCCTGTTTTTACAGCACGTGCTTTTTCTCCCAAACTCTTGCATGATTGTAGTTAAGCGCGTGGTTCTCAGCTCTCCTAGGAAACCTTCAGCAGTTCCATCTACTTTTGCTCCACCACCAACACGCCTGGTTCAAGTAATAAACTGCTTGATGAATGGTTAATTATTTGAATCTGGTGCAAGGTGGTGAAACATAAACACAGAATGGCAGGAGGAGGGGTGTCCCAGTGTTCAGGCTCAAGAGCCAGTGGGTTTGGCAACGCAGCTGAGGAGCATATCCTGGGTTTCTCTGGGGGGGCTCTGCCATGTCTTTAGTCCTTGAGGCTGCCTCTGGTTTGTTTACCTTGAAAAAGACCATTACCATTAATTAGTCATTGTGTGGGACACAGGAAGTGATGCTTCAAATAACGCAGCTATATTTGCCTGTACCTATTAATGGACGAATCCTGCAATTTTCATGTAGTTAATGAAAGTAGGTTTTTTTGTAGCAAACCAAAGGTCATACTCACCATAATTACAGTTATAATGTGTATAGCAGGAGTTTAGTTCTCATCCTGTGGTCAGAAGTGCAGGAAACTCCTTGATTTTGGAAGCAAATGTCAATTCTGTCACTAAGCTAATCTGTTGGGTGCAGAGTTGTAGAAATGACATCATATTTGCTGTGCTGTAGTGAGTGGCGCATTATTACTGTTGGGTAGTAGGGTTTGACTCTAATAAATCTGTCTCTATTCTGCTGGGTTTACAGTTTTCAAAAGTTTTTGGTCAATAATATAAGCACTTCAGTTAAGACAACACTGCTTCAGAACACAGTTTTTTCTTTGATTCCTCGTCTTATTTACTTGTCTCCTGGCTCTCTTGGTTTGCCTCGCCGTCCGAGTCTTTTTTTTGGTTTGAACTCTGCCGTGGTTTTACTGTGGTAGCTCTTTGCATGTTCAGTGTGAAAGAGCAGCTGTAAACGTGAAAAAGAATAGAGCCGCTGAAGGTGGGCCGTCATCTGCCTTATCGTTCTTTCAGATGCCCTGCAGCGTAGGGGTGGGCGGTACGCCGGTGCCGTGCTCTTCACTGCTGTGATCGTGCACCACAACATGGATTGCACTGTACCCTTAGCACTGCGATAAGTCAACATCCTTATTATACAACACCTTCTTTGTAAAAAATAGAGCATTTTTGTTTTCTTCAAAGCTTCAGTTGTATTCTGAATACTTATAGTATATGTAACCGGTTTATCTGTGATGTGTGAATTTTCCATTAAACACTCTGACACTGTTCTGATATAAACAGATTCGAAATAAATTATTTTGTGTGATTATACACATTAAACGAAAATAACCCGGTTACTTATATATAGTAGCAAATTAAAAAGTAAAACATATTCCCTAAATCAGTATGTGTCGCTGCCTTCATGCAAGGTGCGCGGTAAAAGGCACAACTGCCCAATTAATGTTAGAACCGCCATTTCCCACGTCAGTCAACGTCAGACTCTTTTACCTGCAAAGCAAGACGTACTTTGGCATATGCAGCCCTTTTGTTTGCGCTAATGTGCCCTTAATGTTAATAGCAGCAAATGTAACACCCTCAACCAAAAAGCCGTAATGTTCCTAATAGTGGCTCCTAAATCCTGAAATCATAAAGCTGCAAAGTTTTCAAATGCAGTATTTTAGAAAATGTTGGATAAATAGATGTAGTGTAGTGTTGATTTCATATTCATCAAAGTTTACATTTTTTAACAACTGTATAAAGTAATGTTATTTTTTATACAAATCTACTCAGGTGGAATAGAAATATACATTTTCAGGGTTTCCAGCTCTCACGCATCTGGTGTGACACGCTTTCTGCCTCTCACGCAAGAAATCTTACGACAAATCTATTATTCCATTATAAACCTAAAATTAGTTACATCAGAAGCGTTGGGGTAGTTTGAAAACCCTACAGACTATTTAAAAGGTAATAACTTGCATACATGTAAATGCGTGTTCATGTGTGTGCAGACTTGTCTCAAACTGGTCAGCTGGATGGCGTGAGATTTTCAAAGTTGGCAGCCCTGCGTTTTATTTGAAATGAGCTGCGAAATGCACTATTTTCAGCTGAAGTGGCTCATCATTCAGTTTGCGTTGTTTTCTCATTCATTTTATAATCGTCGGAGTAACATTACCTATCACTCTTTGTATCTTTTTGCAATAAGACCGCCCATACCCAACTGTAATAGTGAGTAAAGTGTACTTAATATACTATAATTATTTTTAAATTTACATAAAGGGACGGGACATGCTGCTCCTCCCAAAACTTGAAAAAAAAATGTAATTCCGTCACCGTTCAAAAAGTGAAAAATGCCGAATACCATGATAGTACTTTTAGGTGGAGTAACAGTACTGCAGTGTACTGTTAGTATATGGCTGTGAGATTTGAGTAAATCATTTTCGTAATTTTCAGCTGCATTTTAAGTTTTATTAATGCTTGTGTATTGCTTTGATATTGGGAAATGTGCTATATGGGCTGAGCACATTAAGCCCCTTTTAATAAGAGGAACCAGTATTGATATGGATTCATCAGTGATATTTCATAACTGTGGTGTCTTAGCTGCTGCCTGTCAGAGGCTCTGGCTGCATGCTTCAGGCGGCCCTCTTAACGAGAAGTCCTCACCTCCTCAGAAATCATTAAGAAACAAGGTGAAGAGGATGTGCCAGACTTGGTCCACGTGATGCGCACGTTAGCGACAGAGAGCATCCCCAACCTGCCACCAGGAGGCGAGCTGGCCAGCAAGTGAGTGTCCCCATTCGTCAGTATATCATCCAGAAACGACGCCCATCACACGGCTGATTTCTTCTGACCGTTTCCTTCTTGCTTGTGACTGGAGACCCTTGTCTATTGATGCCTGTGATATGCAATGAAGTCAGCATCTGGCAGGCCCTGGGCCTGTCGGTGGCGGCTAACTTAAGACCTAGCTTGTTGGCCAGAGCTGTTAATGATTAACTGCCTGCAGATTTGTTCCCCACTGCCAGGGACATTGGCCCAGCTGACATTGACTGACAGCATTATACTTTAAAACTTGCGTCTCACGTGACTTACAGATGGTGGGCATGTAACCTAGCAGTCTGCTGACGCTCTGGCCTCCATCTTGGCTCATAGCTGATCATTAGGGTCGTGGATGCAGTGGACTTTAGCGTCAGAGCAAGCCCGCCCCTCTCCCTGTGTGGCTATGTTGAGTTGCTGTCCTCTCATGACATTCGTCTAAGCAAGTTTAAACAGCGGGCGGCAAACGCTCAGCACGTTCACATGGCGACCGGCCTGTCGACTCCTCCAGACTGATCTGACAAGGGCTACAGGTCTTGCTTGTTTTTCACTCCGCCTTTGCCACCAGACTCGGTGGTTTCCAGCACACGTGGGCTGGGGCCTGAGCGCTCTGTGTTCCCCCCTCTGCAGACGGAGTGTTGTTGAAGCAGTATACAACAGACTGAACCCATGTCGGAGTGAAGACACTGTGAGTAACCCTGCCTTCCCTGCCTTTTTTATCTGAGGATTTTATCAGTAAGATGGAGGACAACCGGTTAGATTATGCAACTGCTTATGGATAAGATGCATTTTTTATATAGAGAAACCCCTCATAGAAATACCCCATGCTTCTAAAGCATCGCATAAATCACTCTAACTGCCTGGGAAAGACACAATGCTGTGATTTATTTGAACGACCTAATGAGTTAAAACAGATTTGAATGTAAATTAGGGGATTGAAAGTCCTGCTAGCATTTTGTGCTTTTCTGAATGTTTGTGGTCACATGATGTTTGTGTACGATCTCAGTATTTTTCCAAATTGTCTGTCAGTATTTTATGTAACTGTCATGTTGTGTTGCTGAAGTGATCGGTAGGTGTTTTGAGGTCCGGTCTGCTCTGTGCCGTTTCTGTGGTGTTTGCTGTTCTTCCTCATTCTCACGCCTTCGTTGCTCTTTCCCTGCCCCTCTATAAGTGACCTGTGCCTTTTTGACCCCTGTTTGGCTCTGCTGTTGCCACCCGCCACACTTGTGACTGAGTTCAGGCTGAATGTGTTCATGAACTGGCACCTCAGTGCTCAAACGGCGCCAGCCATGCCAGCGGCTGCCCACCTTCTCTAAAGGCCTCTTCCTCCCTCCCTCTCTCTGTGAAGGACTCTGCCTCGGCCGCCGACATGTGGTAACGTGGCCCCGGCCTCCCCGCACCTCCCCTAGCACAGAGTTTACTCACAGCCACCCACCAAGACCGCCTGCGCACATGAGCCACTCCGCTGGCCTCCTGCCCCCAAGGCTTTCCGTTCAGAGGCGGCGACGAGCGGCGGCTGGGGGGGGGCACCCCACACAGCCCCCGCCATACAACTACCGTTTGCCCGGGGGGGTGGGGGGGGCGGCGTGGCACTGCCCTCCCCTTCCCCTGATCCTTTTTTGCCATCTCCTTTTAACCCCACACTGGTATGCTCTGCCACCAAGCTGATGCAAGGCTATTTTTGTTGTTGTTGTTGTTGTTGTTGTTTTTTAATTCATGAATTTGCAAACTTCTTTGCTGTAATGACATTGGAGGCTTCTGCTCTGCCCCCCTGCTGTGTTCGTGTTTGTTTATGTGAAGTGCATTTGTCCTTGTGCACAATGTACTCTCATCAGGCGTGAACCTGAGTAAAAGCTAAGGATGAAAGCGAGTCCGTGTCCGCCAGCGCCCCCGTCGCATCCCCCAGGTGCTCTGCTGCTCCCACAGCTTAGTCAGTGGTCCTTTAAGAAACGGGTAAAAGTTCACAGCAGAGGAAGCTTTGTAAATTTACAGAATCATGACTTGTGACTACGTCTTTATTTTCTGGTTGCGTGCACTGTTTGGCACGCCTGTGTGCATGTTTATGGGATTCACACACACACACACACACACACACACACACACACGTGCGCATTTGCCGGCGCTCTGTGTGTCTGTCCCCTGAGGAGTCCCCGGCCTGTCCTGCATTCCCACGTGCCGCTGTGCAGTCGGGCTCCTCCGCTTGTCCGTAACACAGCAACACTAACTCTCTCCACATGCCTCAGCCACGTTGGTTTTCATTGAGGAGAGGAAAAAGGGAACCTGCAGAATCATTCTGATCCAGGTTTACGCTCTTTCTGGGGGAGGAAGGACTACACTCAGGCGCCTGAACTGAACTAGGTGTTTATATTCTTCTGTTAATAGTTTTATTATTTTTATGATTATAATTCAGTTCTTCTCATAGTTGGGGGTCTGTCTGAAGGAGCAGCACGGATTTGCAGTGTGAACTCCCGATCAAAAGACCCCCCAGTCACAAGCGACACTTTGGCACCCGCCTCCCTCACCTCTGCTTTCTGCAAACCGAACTGCTATGAACAAATCGGCCAATCCCGGGCTCTGCTGTGCAGTGACACCCTGCGCTGGCTCGGGCAGCACGACTAGCCCCGCTTCGGCGTGCCGTGCTGCTCGGGGTCAGGGGTGCCGCTGCTGTCATGGGGTCCATTTCGGCTTTTTTTTTTTAAACTCATTCCTTTTTCTAAAGGCAGTTTGCTGATTCATGCTATATTTAACTTTAGTACATTTTGACAGTTGAATCATTTTTGTCCTAAATGCAATGTGTACATATGTGACTTGAATTTTTTTGTTATTGACCTAAATAATTTTTAGATTAATATTACTAGATGCTGTCGCTGTTAAAGCAGATGCAAAGGGAATGAGCGTAACAGATGGTTTGTTTGATCTGGTCCTGAAAAGAAATTATATTTGACAGCTGACAATCTAATACTAACCCCCCCCCCCACTGCAAACCCTTGAGCTCTTTTTAAATGAGTGTGCTGATGTTACTTTTAATGGACTCCTTTGTAATTCATGAGCTGGGCCCATTGTGCTTGCTGCACCCAGCGTGGTCGATCTTGCCCCTAAGCGGCCATCCTTCCGGTGTTTATACTTCTGCAGCTTTTGGGCTGAGGTCTGTCCTTGGACTGGAAGTCCACATGCCTGACCTTGCCTGTATAGTCCCCATTGTAGGCTGCTTCTGTGCGGTGAGCTCCATGTTAGCCAATTGCCAGAATGGGGATCTAGTGACCTCTTGTTGGTTTTTTGCCAAAGTGGACGCTGCCATCCTCCCTCCCTCCCTTCATGCGTCTGGCCTGCCCCCAACCCCCCATGTTTCATCGACGACCTCATCGTTGCCGGTGAGGTGAACGGGCTCCCTTTCTGACGCGCTCCCTATGGACCTCTGTGTTGTTCGATGCTGTTTTATGTGAGCAGATGAAATAGGAAAACCTCTCCAGTCTAACAACTCCTCTTCTCAACAGGAAAAAGATTCATTCACCGGAAGTATTTTTCCCTCTTTTTAAACTGGAATCCTTTTAAGTCCTTTTAGAAATCACACAACGTTGTATGTTACACTTTCAGTGCTTAGGCAGAGACACAGACTGTCGGCGGGTGCATGTACAGCTGGGAGTTTGCTGTGTTTTTCATGCTAAATGGAAAGTGTGCTCTAGTCACTGTTCAGCTTGATCTCTACACTATGTTTTCAATGGGTGTGGTTTAAATATCTGAAGTTTCTTCTCATCTCTGCTGTCATTCTTCGTTTTAGTGGCCTGGCCTTACAATAGCTTGAGTCATCTTCCTTAACCCATCCTACACAGAGCTGAGTGACAGGAACGAATTCTCAAACTGACGACAATATTAAGTCTGATTCGGCCCAACGGATAAAGGCTATTTATTTTTTTTTTCGTGCTGCTGATCTCACAGCACAGCTAACGACAGTACCTCATGAGTTCAGTTCCCTTGTCCCCCTCTGCGTGTTTGGCCAGCCGGCCAGTGGCTGTGGGGAACATGCTGCCCCCTAGTGGCTGCCTGGGGAGACGTGCTGAGCAGTGCTCACTCTGGCTGTGCTGTTCACTGGCTGTCCCGCACACGTCACCTTTATGTGAATACAGTGCTGTCCATTTTAAGCAGTTGGGTTGCTGAGTGCTTGTTTTATATTGTTCCCCCTCTCATTGGATGAGGCCCCTTTCTGTTTCCTTAGACAACCAATTAAAATGGGACATTATTAGGAAATGCAAAAATAATATATTCAAAACAATTACTTGAGTTAACTTATTAGGAAGATGAACCACTATTGACTAATAAAAAATTCTCTATTTGCACTGATACGGATTTTATGGGGGTTTTGTGATGGATGGGTGGGGGGGTGAAATTTTTTAATTGGTTTTGCTTATTGGAGTTAGTAACAGGGTCCCATTACAAGTAGCCAGTTTGAAATTATACATGCAGCAAGTCATCTACAGTTCTGGAGTTTTGTCTGTGGTGACCTTCCGTCTATCTGGCTTTTGTATAAATTTCCACCTGTGAAGCTGCAGACCCGCCCCCCCCCCCAACCTCACTGATAAGCTCACCATTTTGCCTTACTAAATTAACTCTACCCTAGCACCTGCAAGACTAGTTTCTTATCTGAGAAGTAACTCAACTTGCTCTGTGATATTCTGGTCAAGGAAAAAAACCATCTCTGTATCGTTGGGTATTTGTGTGTTTGATCAGTTAAAAGTTTACCTTTAAATGGTTTAACGGAGCACCCTCTCGATGCCTAGGGCGCATGTGGCTGATGGTCCTTTGAAAGACGTGATACATTAGTAATTGGAGTCGTGTTTAACATTCGGAACAAACACCTGAGCATGTATTTCTGTGTGTGTGCAGATCTGCCTCTGCATTCACTTGCAGGGATACTATCCTGTATTTAGACTGTAATTCTATAGTAAATTGTCTGCTACTTAGAAGTCTCCCGTGATTGACTTTACACAAAGGCTCAATTATTGAATTATTGTATATTTTGTATAATGTACTTATTCCAAAGGAGAGAGATTGTGAAAAGCTTCCTTCCCTAACTTTAAAACTGTACTATTTGTTTGGAGTCGGTTGAACAAATTGCATTCCTTGCTTGTGAAATGTTGCTTATTTTCATTTCTTTTTTTTCTTTTGCTGATAAGTTTGAGAATAAATTTCTAGTTTGCAAAATGTGCCACTAAATAAATGGATTATTACCCTTCTGCTGCCGTGTCCTTCCTCTGCTGCCAGGTGGAGATGCTCTGCAGATAATGCCACGTGCTGAGTGAACTCCTGAGTGTGAAGCGTTGTGCAAGTATGGGCACTTCATGTCAGGAAGTGTGTGTGTATCTCTCATGTGTCCCTGTCAATGCAGGCAGGGCACATTCACACATTATCTGAATGTCTCTGTGATCTACGGGGGGGGGGTCTACATGAGAAGGGGGCTCCTGGCCTCCTGTTGCACAAACAGCGGCTGTGGTGTGTAACACCCCCACAGATTAGAGAACTGTTATTAGCATTAGCCCGCGTTCCTCTAAATACTCATTTAATTTATTTGTTATTATTTTTGTATTGCTGCCTTTGCGTCAGAGAGCTCTGCTCACTGTGAATCCTAGCAGTCACTTCACCAGTTACAGCTCTTAAGTGTCCTGTGGAGAATTTAAACCCTGAAGCTGGGGGTTCCTGAGAGGGCCACCCTGCCGCTGTATGTGAGGGGTGGGGGGTTAACCCACACTGTACATTTCTCCTGTCCCTCCACATTTGTCCACCCCTGGCTCACTCTCTTCCACACATACACACCTGGCCAGCTGAGACTGCTTGCTCTTTGCCCTTTTATTTCCTGCCATACTTTGCTCTTTGCGCCATTTCTGGAGGCTCGATCTGCCTCTTTCTCCCCTCCATTCAGCAGGTGTTACTTTTGGTCTGATAAATTCCCTCCCAGATCATTAATGGCCGGCTTCATGTCGGAGCCCTCCCCTGGTGACCATCCAGACGGCAGTATGAAACATGTGCCGTCTCCGGTCTCTGCCGTCAGGCCTCTTGATGACACTGGCAGTTATGTATCTAACATTTAGCTGTTACACGTAAGTATTTTGCCCAGGTGCCCGTGAGCTCGCTGTTTCACAGCCTGTGTGAGCAGCACTATTGTACACCAAGGCCAGCAACAACAAAAAGTTTTTTTTCTCGCCCCCCCCCCCCCCCCCCCCCCCCCCCCCGCCCCCCCCCCCCTGCCGCCAGCCGCTCACCCCAGCCGTGGTGGGATTGGTTTTTTGTACTTCTATG
>JAAGVU020000039.1:784429-801059 GCA_011763525.2 Mormyrus iriodes
ATCAGAGCTAGATAAGATTTTAACAACTCTGAGCTATTAGTTAAGTTCTCCCCAAACGAGCTTGATGGGCCGAATGGGCTTCACTCGTTTGTAAATTTCTTATGTTCTTAGGTAACTTTGTAAAATACAAAATGTCTCTTGTTTTCTGTTTTTGATTGCTACTTTAAAAACTTGTCTTTAACTAAAAAAGATTATTTGTACAAACTGCTGGTAACCAGGTTGTTCTTTTAGCTTTTTCTCTAACTCTACGGGACATTTTTGCAAATATAAGACTACAAAACGATCGTTTTATTTACTTATTATATTTCTCAAAATACACGTCGTAAAATATCCTAAAATAGTACGCATTGTATTTGCTGGAAATAAAATATTTTACGTATAATATTAAACTTATGTGTTCTCTGTTCATTCAGAAGCACGTTCAAAAACAAAATGTATAAATAAAAGCAGAACGGGAGTACGTTTCCTTGAAGCATAGCTGCTGCTTACGTTAGCACCTTGCACATTTGAAACCATGCAACTGATTTGTTTCAACTATGAACTCCAAGATGTTATGTTCAAATACACGTGATTCCTCTTTCCAGTTTGTCATGCATTTCTTTGTTCCAAGACCACACATATATTTGTTTCATCTTCTGCAAAATACAAGCTAACACCATCTACCATCTTCTTCCTTAATCTCCTCACCTTCCTTCTCCTCTGCTGCCATCCTCTTCTTTACTTTCCTCATCTTCTCCTCCACAGCCATCCTCTTCCTTACTCCCCTCACCTTCTCCTCCGCTGCCATCCTCTTCCTTATCCCCCTCACTTGCCACGTCATCGGAAAAACACTCTATACTCCCGATGGTCCGTCCGGGCATATGTATACTACTATTACAGGATCGTGCGCAATGGCGTCCTTAGGTCCGATCAGTCGGGGCTGTAACCCTGTGTATTTTAAGCCTGGCCTCGAGTATTTAGCCCCGATACCGATCTTCCTACAAAAAAGAAAAAAGCCCCCGATCTTTTCAATAGCTAAAAACTGCCCTGTTCCTATAGTCCTCCGATACTTTCTAGTAGAACCATATATCTGTTTTGTCCATCTATTACACTCAGATCAAACTAATTTAAATTATTTTTATATGGTGCCCATCTGAACATTTTTCCTCAAAATTCTTAAAATAGTTTGGAGGCAATGTCACAAATATATTATTGGTTAATAAATCAGTTTCTCCACATGATTTAATCATATATTCAAGGGTCCAGGCGCGTGGTTTTGAAACCCAGTTGTTTTTTCTTATTTCTGTAACTGTCATTTTCCTGTAGATGTACATATATACGCCTAATGAATCGGTTTAAAGGTATTGAACTGATCAAAACAAATAATAAAGACACGATACAGTACGGTAGCAACTTAAGTCAATATTTTAAGCATATATGTAATTTACCTATTCACACATTTATTCACCATTTATCTCGAAATTAATAACTTTATAGTTTATTTTATAATGCTCCGTATGTATTGATTGTTGCGAGCACGTGCGGCAGCTATATCTTAATTTTCCATTTAAAGATTTTCATAAACATCTAACTGACATGAACTGGATTTGTGTGCAGATGTG
Organism: Mormyrus iriodes; assembly: GCA_011763525.2. NCBI lineage: Eukaryota > Metazoa > Chordata > Actinopteri > Osteoglossiformes > Mormyridae > Mormyrus > Mormyrus iriodes. The sequence goes on from JAAGVU020000039.1 coordinate 786,031, forward strand.
GATACCCGATTAGTAAAATTTGCATTACCCATTAATGCATTACGGCTCCGCAGTACTGGCTGAATATCACAAATCGTTGCAATTTACAAAAAGAGTGCTGACAAAATGATCATAATATACGAATTTGGGGGGTATTTAAATTGTGGCTTACGATAGAATGTCTTATGGTGGTTACAGTTTCATTATAATTAATTTGTCTGCATATTTCATGTAGGTCGTACGCTTGATTTCATTTTGCATATTTATATGGCATATCAGATTAAAATGTTATCCTGCATTGAAAAGTGAACTTTCTGACCAGAACACCGCTTTTCACGCATCCCCGGGGCCTGCAAACATCCCGCAACAATACCCGCAAGGGATTTCTTCAACTGAACCGTATATATCTGCGAAAATAATAATCATAATTAACCTTGAAAATGGCCTTGATGTAATCTACCCCGACACGTTAAACCAACCGTGCTATCGATCTGCCTTCTTGTTTTCGAAACCTGCTGACCTGCAAAGCAAAGCTTCGGCTATCAGCTACTGCAGACCGAAAACTGCATACACACAGCTGGCTAAACTAGACAGTAGAACGACTTGTTTTCAGTTTTAATTTACTTTTAATCGTTCCCAGTGACTAATGTTATTAAGAAATGTCACATGTTAATTCGATTTCAAATAATATGACGTAAGAATGACTGATTATGAACAATAAAATTATTTTAGCTTCATCGGAAAAACACTGCACCGTCTGCTGCGGTTGAGCTGCGCCGTGCAGCAATTATGAAATCAGAAAACACCTTTGTGAAATCCCACATTCATCCATCACGAAACATTACAATACCGTTTTCTCGACAAACTTTTGTCGTTTTAACCGGGACAGTTGTTACACGATTACAACACGGTACTTCGTGTATCTGTCCTGTTTCAATCCTTTGAATTATGAGTTTTAATCCAGGGCATTGATTGCTCGAAATATGAACTATCCATCACCGAACTTGTCCCGGGGTTGATTAGGCTATAGAAAGTCACATTCCTATTAACCATCGCTCCGGCAAATATCCCAGACTAATTGTGTTTTCTAGAGATGAATGACGGCTTATTTAATGGCTCCTAATAATAAGCGAACAATTAGTGTTTTTCTGTGCCGGTCATTCTACTAAGTGGAGTGGACCCGCGGCGTCTGTGCCGCTTCAGCCTGACGTAGCCCACCTTTTGGGTCGACTATATATTTCATTTGAATGGGTCATATTCCTTCATGGGATCCAGACAAAACAAAACGCCACTTTATTTTAAATGGTTGATGGGAAAAGAATCGCTGGTCGTGGGCGATTTGAGATGGCGCTGTCAGTAGTGCTGAAACCCGGACCCACGCCTTTCCACTGGCAAACCTAAACGTGACTGACGGACGGGCAGCTTCGCCAGCCACGTAACCAGGACGCCAAGTCCAATGGAAAAGCAGCGCACGGCTGGAGGCATTTTTTCCTGCGAGCACATCTCGGTTCTACTTGTATAACCTTGTACTTTCTGGCTGCGAAGTTCACTCAGCGAGGTTATCTACAGCCAGCCAGAGGGCGACGTTCCTACAGTTTCGAAGGCTGAACTGCCGACTTCGGTATTGCCCCTTTGTATTTTCGCGGACAGCGAAGAGGTAAGCGCGGGTGTCGGAGTGAGAGACTGCGATTTTAGTGGGAAGACGAGAAAACGCCGATGTTTCAGCTGCCAATCTTAAATTTTAGCCCCCAGCAAGTGGCAGGGGTCTGTGAGACTTTGGAGGAAAGTGGGGACATTGAGCGTCTCGGTCGCTTCCTCTGGTCGCTGGCCGCGGCTCCCGCAGCCTGCGAAGTTCTCAGTAAGAATGAGTCGGTTTTAAGAGCGCGGGCAATCGTGGCCTTCCACAGCGAGAATTTCCGAGAGCTCTACCACATCCTGGAAAACCACAAGTTCACCAAGGAATCCCACTCTAAACTGCAGGCTCTTTGGCTGGAGTCGCACTATCAGGAGGCGGAGAAGCTAAGGGGCCGCCCGCTCGGACCGGTGGATAAATATAGGGTACGGAAGAAATTCCCCCTGCCCAAAACGATTTGGGACGGAGAGCAAAAGACTCACTGCTTCAAGGAGAGAACGCGGCATTTGCTCCGAGAATGGTACCTTCAGGACCCATACCCAAATCCCAGTACAAAAAGGGAGCTGGCCCACGCCACCGGCCTAACCCCCACGCAAGTGGGAAACTGGTTCAAGAACCGTAGACAAAGGGACAGAGCGGCAGTCGCGAAAAACAGGTGAGTATGCAATACTGACCAATGAGACATTCTGATATATATCATTTTTTGTTTTATAAATTGCAGTTATATAACAGCCGTGCGTTACAATTATATATGGTAGGTATGCAAAAACGTACCCCGAAGTAAGTGAGTGAATTCTTGTAATTTTATAAAATTAGTTACGCTTTAATGCTGTTTAACTGTCGCGAACATTGTATGGGAAGAATGTACTTTGTAGCAGAGAAACTGAGAGATAAAATAAATTATTTGAAAATGTTTTAAATGGCACTAATGGTTATTAATTTTGTGGGTACTATTTTTGTCTCTGATATTTTTGTACAAATTAAACAAAAATAATGCATGGGCCTATTTAAGGTAATGTCTGTTTCTTATAGGATAGTGTCATGCAGCCCGATATCTGATTTGGTCACCGTTAGTTAATAATAATTTGGCTAAAATTATTCTTTTAATATTTCAAAACTGCTATAGATATAAATAAAAGCTCACCGACAGATTAGGGTGGCAATAGGCAATATTAACGAAATTATGCTCCTATATGAAACGATCTCATTTGTTTTTCTAGACTAATGTAGTTTTGCCAAGAGGCTAAATATCCTGTGTGCTGTCGGCTCAAACATGTATCGGTGTTTTAAAACCGAAAAATCTAGGCCATTAAGGCTAAAATATATTCATATTTGTTTACTGAAAATTGAAAATGGATTTAAAAAAATTTTTATGAAGAATTATTGCACCTTTTAAAGTCAGTTATTTTATTTATTAGGCTATTTTTGTTTTTTTAATGAGCGCGCTGCTGAGTTTGTTTGAGCGCTTCGTGGCTGCTATTAGCCTGCCGCCTATTTCTGGAAGTGGCGCAGTCCCAGGCCGTAGCAGCGGCGTCGGCCGGTATCCGCGTCCTCCGGTCGGCTCTCCGGTATCGCCGTGGTGCGTCTGTCCGCACTTTATATTCCAGAGTTTCTGCGAAAAGTATGCATGGTTTAAACTTGTCTTTTGCCGCGCACTGTAGTCCTATTCATGGAACCAAATTCTTACCCGATTTTCCATTTCTTTTTAGGTTTCAGCAGCAGGTACTTTCCCACGGTACAATTCGATCTTTAACAGAGCAGGACGGCTCAACAGACCCGTTCCGTGCCGCTTCCAGTCCAGAAGCCAAGCTGTCCAGTAAAGTCGGTACCTCCGCATTATCCATCGCCTCTAGTGACAGTGAATGTGACGTATAACAGCGAAGCGAATGACTTGATTGAGTCGGGCTGATGACTGTATTACAGAATTGTAATATTAACCGAGACGGGTACCAACCACACAAAAACAACATTGTCTGCCTTAAAGAACCAAGAGAATGTTTATTTAGAGGCTGTCAGACAGTTAGACTTTTGCAGGAGGCTTCCATTGGTCTGAAAACGATATACATTTGCTAGAATGCAGGACATGTGTATTATTTCCAATAGAGATGAATACATTGACTTGGTGCGTAAATAGCCTACAGTATATTTGTACAGATGGGAACAATGATGTGTGTGTGTGTATATATATATATACATATACATGTATGCTTTGTTGTAACTGGCCAATCTTAAATTTCGTTTTTATTTACCTTGAAAAATATTCTATATGATATTCACTTCACATCAAAATATTTGTGAATGGTTTACATATTTCAAAAAATCTGTTCATTATTATTATTGTTGTTGTTATTGTTGTTGTTGTTGTTGTTGTTATTATGTGGCGCAGTAGTTAGCACTGTTATCTCACACCTCTGGGTCCAGGGTTTCAGTCTCCGCCAGGGATCCCCGTGTGTGGAGTTTGCACGCTCTTGTCGTCGTGCGGTTTCCTCCGGGTACTCTGCTTTCTACCCACAGTCAAAAATCCTGCTGAGGTTCATTGGAGTTACCTAAATGGCCATAGGTCTGAATGGTGTGTGTGTGTGTCTTACTTGTGATGGTTGGCGCCCCATCCAGGGTTGTTCCCTGCCTTGTGCCCGTAGCCTCCGGGATAGGCTCCGGACCCACGCCACCCTGTATAAGACAAGCGGTTGCAGAAAATGGATGGATTATTATTATTATTATTATTATTATTATTATTATTATTATAATATTGGCAAAAATATTTCCCATGGATATTTTCCGAAATGAGCTGTAACAACGACACGGTAGGTTATGTCTTAAATATGGCTTATGTCCGTCTACAGTATCTTAACACATACGTATTTCTATAAATAAATGCGCAACAATGAAGCGCTGCATTAAATTTACGAGTGGCACATTAATGATGAATTATAAGGGAATGCACATGTGGTTCATGATGCGCTTTCTTGTAACTACCCCTGTATTCCCACATGAATTTAAGAAGCGCGCAAAACGGGCTGGTATCATCCTGAATGAATTATTACATAACATTATGCAGCATCAAAATACTTTAGTGTCGGGTAACTAGTGTAATGCGTTCAGACACGTTTGCTGGCATGGTACAGAAACGCAGTTTCACAGCAAAAGGTCAACCAACGGTCAACTCAGGAATTGTTGTCAATACGAAGAATTCATATTTACTGTGCGTCTCTATATAACATATTAAACTCTAGGCAGGGCGATAACATGTCTAATTAGATAATAGCGTTTACAGTAATACGGTTATCTCAATAGGCATGTTTACTTGTGTCCATAATTATTTGCAATTTACATAAAACGTTTGTTTGCTGAAAAATTAATCTGATAGTTTATATTGTTTAGGCAGCATTCAGACTGTTAGGCTCAAACTATTTACTTTTTGTGTGTTCTTTAGTTTACATGTAAAGATCGCAACTCGATCATCATTTTACTACAAAAGACGGAGTGTTACTTTCCGTCAACAAAAATAAACAATGTACAATGTAAATATAAAATCATAATAAATCGTAGTAATTTCAATTGATATATATATGTGTGTGTGTGTGATTTTAGTGGAAAATCACGTGTTAATATGATGATCAAAAATATGTAGTCCATTGGTATAAATGAAACATATAAGCTGCTTAAAGTCTTATAAAACTAAAATGAAAGGTAGGTGAGAGACAGAAGGACACGGATCGAGGATGTAAAAACAGCGGGACTTTTAGACGTGCATGCTGTTGTCAAACCGGTCCGCGGTGATCCCCGCTAATGACAGAGGCTGGAGGGCTCTTGCTAACAAAAGGAAATGTGAATGTTTTGTAGTGAGAGGCTGCTGTTAAGTTTTCTTTATTCATTAGTGAAGGACTTTGTTGTCAAGACTACCTACCAGTTTTAAGGAAATCAAAATTATGTGGCAGACGGATTCTATAGGGGCGCGAGGTTCGTGGATAATTGCCGTGGAAAACAAAGGGTCGTTTCTCGGTTTGTTTTTGCATCATTTAAAATGTTGTAGGCTTTTTTCTTTTTTTTTTCAAAAAATCAAAGCTGTTAAATTGGTCAAATGAAATACATGCAAAATGTGCATAGTACAAGTGTTACATTGTATCTTGTCCGGACCGCCATAATGAAATACATGCAAAATGTGCGTAGTACAAGTGTTACATTGTATCTTGTACGGACCGCCATAATTTCCACACGAATGATTTTCTTGGGTTTTATTTTTCTGCATTTTTACAGTCACACAATTTTAATCGTGTTTTATTGTGTCCATCCATCCATCCATGTGTGGTCTGGAGACAAATTTAATTCTAACTTATAAATAAATATGATATTAAACTTTAATCTATTGAAAATGAAAAAACAAAATACAATGTTCCATTGCACGTGTTTTATATTTTTCTGCTTAGATAAAACACGTTGAATAACAACAACAACAACAATAATGAAGTTGAAGTTGAAGTTGAACTTTATTGTTATCCCCTGGGGGGCAATTTGTTTTACAGCCAGCAACACTCAATAGACAGACAACAGAGAACATTTTACAGTAAAAACAATTAAAAGTCACATTGATTTAACAAACCAATGGCACTTGGAATAAAAGAATTTTTAAACCTTTTTTTATTTATATATTATTTTTATTATATTTTATGTATTATTAATAATATTATATTTTATTATTATTTTATTATATATTTATATTGTACTATTTATTTATATATTATTGTTATTGTTGTTGTTGTTTGTTTCCTCAACCCCCCTATTTTCTGTAGACTAGACTAACCCTCATAAAACATTAAACATGCATCACAAAAACTTTATTACCGGACAATAGAACTTTTGGTCAGGTAAGTAAATTATTTAAAATTCTTTCTTTCAATTTTATTATTCAGATGTCTTTCAATTCATCACTAAACAAACAATGAAACGCAAACGACATATTGCATTTTGAACCTTGTCAGCCTCCATTTGTGCTCTGTGCTTATGCGGTGCATTGACGCGCTTGTAGCATCTGACAAAGGTACGCTAATGTATCATAGCTTGTATTGCGGTCCTTCCTGCTTAGGTGGGCACCTTGGGAATAATTTAATCCGCAGAAACTTTGCTTTTTTCAACTTTGAAAAATAATGTACATTTTACAGTCCTGTAAGGGAGACTTATTATGTCCGTATTACTGACGCCCTCTAGGAGCTGCACACCTTCATTACTGACGGAGTTGCATAAGGACATACACAGTGCATGTATTACATTCCGCCAAAACGATCATGGCAAAAACGCAGAAAGCGTATTTTGCTTTTATCCAAACCTGTGAACAAATGCTGAGTGTGTTTGTAATTTACTCCATCCAGTCGTTATGATTAGACCACACGTTCTTATCTACATCACATTGGACGGCTTCTCTTGCAAAATACTGTGAGAAATATCTCCTTCCAGGGGCGGATTTACTACTCTGGGGGCCCAATAGGCTGATATGGGTAGGGGGGCATTGCAGTTGTTTTTGGAGCCGAAAGAACAACGAGAGGAAATTATAAACAACGGAACATCAATAATATTCTAATCAAACTGTGGGAGGCCAGCGATAAAACTTACAGATCAGGGTGGGGGCGGGAAGGCTGTCGGTGATATTGGCTGACGGGGAGGGGGGTATTGCGCCGGAGGATCGATCGGCCAAATTTAAGAAGTTTGTCCGTTCCCTCTAATGCTAAGGTTAGTTTTACATTTTTGCATACGCTCGTTTAATTGTGTTCTCTCCGCGTCTGCTCACAAGCTCACAAACATGGCAGATGTTATGTTAATCCTGTTACTTTGTGCCAATTTGCTTGCAGGGAACAACCGCTAGACTCCAGTGGTTAACGAAAGCTGGGTAGCGTGAAGTCTGTCACTCCATTACAGCCGGGACGGGGGCAACATTGTCAGTCCTGAAAACTGTCGCTAGAAATGCAAAAAAGATACATGTTGCTATCGTTTAAATGATCGTGTTATCTTGCATCCTTAAATGTTACTTCTGGAAATTCTGTCTGCATGGGGGCAGAGAGGGCTGCCTACCCTTGCCGTATGGTAAGTCCACCCCTGTATCCTTCCATGTCAAATCCAGTCCTGACAGTCTTGTGTTATGGACTGCCAGGCAACCGCCATCTACTACCTCCAAGAGAGACATTTGGACCACTTGGTTGGTGGTCATTCACGTCAACCGAATTTAAGAACGAGAGACAGAGAGGAAAGGCTCTCATTTTCCAGGCGACAATGTGCCAGATAATGACAGACCAAGACATGCCACGCGGTTATGCTTGTTTCACTGATTATAACAGGACCTAATAGTCAAGTTTCGTGACTTGATTACAGTTTTTTACCAATTGCTAAGAAGCGCTTAGCTATACTTAAGATACTTTTTCTAATCTCTTAACACAGCAGCGCACCTACATCACACAACTGGCCAAATTGTTAATTTTCTTCTCAAAAACACATTTTGTTACAGTTTTTCTCACTTGCCCTGGTGCATTTCTCACAACAGACTTAACATTTGCATAACAGTGAGTGCATTTCTCAAAACACTTAGTGCAAATGGCAAAGCATCATTGGTGACCAGCAAAAGCATGAAATCTCTTCCTCAGTCCGTGCCTCAGTAGCAAATATTTACGTCATTGAACGTGTCAGTGCCAACAGAATCCCACGTCCATGAATCATCATCCACAGACATGACAGCCAAAATGTAAAGTCATGTTATCAATATAAAATTGGCACAATCTAAACATTTTCTGATGCACGAAACATCTGAATGACAAGGGCAGGGAGCATAAAAATACAAAACACTGATTGCGGGAGATTGATTCAAGAAGAATATTGTAGTGATTGTACAGGTATACGGTGACTAACCATGCACTGCAACTGCAGTCTAGGAAAAAAATGCATTTCAATGCCTTATGCATAACATATGAAATGAAAAAAAAAACAATTACAAGATCAAAAATGGAAACAATATATACATACCGAAACACTAAACGCTTTCTACAATCGCAGATGATCCTGTACATTGGGCCACATGTTCTCATCCACATCACAACAGATGTCTCCCTTTGCAATGCAGCGTGGAAAGAGCCTCCTAGAATATCTTATCCTGCCTCTGCAGGCGTCTGCTGTTACGTCCCCACAGGCAGCTTCCATGGCAGCAAGCAGTGTCATTCGTGTATGTGGGTTACGGTCATATACCTTCCACCTCCAAGCTGAGAAGAACTCTTCAGTTGGGTTGTGGAATGGGGAATATGGTAGCAGGATTTCCATCAGCATCCTGGGGTGGTTGGCAAACCATTGCCTGGTTGGGTTGGAGTAATAGAAACTCACATTATCACAAATGATCACATACTTTGGAACATTTTCTTGACCAGTCTCCTCTTCAGGCATGAGATCTCTGGATCATAAGCAACCGCTGATGTATGATGTAGCTGAGAATTGCACATAAGCCTCTGCCTGAGTGTATTAAAGCAATTGCAAAATGATGAAAACAGACAGAAATTGCTGTTATGATGGGCACAAGTGACTAGAGGTGGGGATTGAACGAGCAGTTTTGAGAACTTCAATTCTGTTGTGAGAAATGCATCAAAGCAACTGAGAAAAACTGTAAAATTTACATACAGTGACACCTGGCGGTCAAATGCTGTCACTCTCAAACTGGTAACAAGGACATTTTTCGTATATTACCACGGTTTGGCAGAATATCCTTCTCTTCCGACTTCATTTTACTGTGTGAATAAAATGTTACGTAATATCACACCTCACAGTAAATGCGGATTTATTTTTTATGTTTTATTGTCTATTGTGCTAAACCATTTGCATTTCAGGGATAAATCGTATTTCATATATACACCGCCTGAGCCAATACTGCATGGTAAGTGTAGATATTTGTAAGAATTCCAAGTTTAAATAGTATGACATTTTGCCACATAATGGTACGGACGCGTTGTTACTGACATACCGCTGTAGCAAAGACATGAGAATGTTTCAGCACTGCGGACAGCGGCCGCTCCTGCCAGACTGCAGCCAGCACCGGAGAACCGCTTCTGCTTTCAAGCTCCTGCCTGCGCGTGCACATATCGCACGTCATTGCTGACACTCCTGACACCATCAAACAGAACATATGTATGTCTGTAGCTTTACTGTCAGTGGTGACAATTTTCATCATTAAAACCTCACAATATTTTTGCTTCATTGCTTCATTGTGTGTGTGTATTGTGTGTGTTCGTGTGCCTGTGTGTGTGTGCACATGTGCGTGTGCCTGTGTGTGTGTTTTCAGTAAAGACAAGGAAATGGCCAATATTCTAGAATCTTTATGAATGAATCATTTTGGTATGGAGGGGAGGGTCACAAATTACACAACAAGCCATATAGGAAAAAGACCTGCGAAAACTGACATCTCATATGCAGATGTGAACAGCTGCTGAAGCTGTGTTTATGTAGGATGTGTTTATGAACAGCTGCACATGTGTGGAAAGCAGTCATGCTTATTCTTCAAAATCGTACTTTCGTTTCTCAGAAGCACCAGATTGGTCTGTAGGATCAAGAACTTCAACTAAATAAAAATGCAGAAAGGCAGGAAGGGGACATACAGCGGCATCATCCGTCAGTGTAGCCTCCTGCTCATAGCTATTTATGTTGTGTGACGTCATCCATTTGAACAGTCTTAGAGCAATTATATAATGCACAGAACAGTGTCATCATAATTTTTATACATAAGGTTAGTATTGATATGAATAATTTTTATTCAAGCATACAGTTGTGCCAATGAAACGAAATGTAAACCAAACGTTGTGCTGATTTAATCACCCTGCTGTCAGAAACAGCACCAGCACCTGCCTGCCAGCCCCCGCCTGCCAGCACCTACCTGCCAGCCCTCACCTGCCAGCACCTGCCTGCCAGCCCTCACCTGCCAGCCCCCGCCTGCCAACACCTGCCTGCCAGCCCTCACCTGCCAGCACCTGCCTGCCAGCCCTCACCTGCCAGCCCCCGCCTGCCAGCCCCCGCCTGCCAGCACCCGCCGCCAGCCTCCGCCTGCCAGCACCCGTCTGCCAGCCCTTGCCAGCCAGCACCCGCCTGCCAGCACCTGCCTATCATCATCCCCCTGCCCTTACCCACCTGCTATCACCCGCCTGCCAGCACCCACCTACCCTCCTCACTGAGGCTTAAATCTCAAAATTTGGACTGTGTGAATTAGGATTTTGCCATCTTGCTCATTTCACTTCCTCTGCCGCCCGCTGGAGGATGGGCTCCCCCTTTGGGTCTGGTTAGGCTTAGAGCTTCCTCCGCCGGCCCGTGGAGGTTGGGCTCCCCCTTTGAATCTGGTTCCTCCCAAGGTTTCTTCCTTCTGGGAGTTTTTCCTTGACTCTATTGCCTCTGGCTTGCCCACTGGGGGCTTTGGGCAGGGATAATATAAAGTGCTTTGACACAATGTAATGTTGTGAAAATGTACATCTATACAAATAAAATTGAATTTAACTGAATTTATACATTGGCCACCTTCTCTGGTCCTCGTGCAAAGGCACACAAACCGCTGCCGCACTGGGACCCGAACCTAGTGTCCTGTGGGGGACTCAAGCCCCGGACTATTCACTAGCATGAGTCATACACTCACACCTGCGTTGCAGGCGTATTGAATTGCAGTTACCTACATAGAAGATGTCACGCAATGAAGTCATTAATTTAAAACTGATTGGATGTATTTTAAGGCTATAGACCGTGACGGTCCGTATGTACACAGTGACAGTACGCAGTGATAAAAAGCCTCTGTGAGTCAAATAAGTGACGCTGATCTATTCTTTCACTTCCATCTTTTCCTGTATCACCTGCTTAGGCTTGGAAAATAGACGCATGAGTTGATGAATGAATCACCTGGTTAAAAGCAACCAGACGAGCCAGCCAGCATTGTCCAGCCAGGTCGGAATGTAGCTGTAGTATCGGCAGATATTTTCCTTCCGACTCAATGTGCAGGAACAGTCTGCTAACAGTTTTTGAGGCGTGATCCTGAACTATACTTTGATTGCAATTGACCTTTGCAATTTTGTGACACTAGAGGGAGCCACAGTAGCCCCAGCTGTTTCAAACTTTATGGAGAATCACTTATGCAGTAACTTCACATGGCCACAAGATGGAGACTTATTAGTGGAATTTATGGAAGAGCCCTTGCAGTGGGGGTAGCTGGCTGTATCGTAGCTTGTAAGCAGTACCAAACTGTCTGTAATATTGTGCAATGCAATTTATGTAGCGATGAATCGAAAGGTGCTAATCATGTGTCTTCAGGGCAGTAACACAAAAGCTGTGAAGGCTCATTAATTCAATGAGTCATGACTCAATGTTTCCCACCTGACGACGCTGATGTCACGGTGAAACACGTCGACACAGCCTGACTCAGACCTCTGTGACGTTCGTTACCAGCAGGCAGAGGGTCCTAACCTATAGAACAGAGCTGAGTGAGTCACGCAGCTGTACCTGGGAAAACTCTAGGGACCGTCACTGTGTGGATGGATCAGGTATCACTTTAATAGCCGGAAGACAGCCAGGGGTCAGGAGGGACTGATACAGGTGTTTCTTCCTTTGAGGCTCTGCAGCATGTGTGGTCACCTTCCCAGAGACAGAGCACACAGCCCCCCCTCCATAACTGGGGTCCTGCACAGGTGAAGGTGCCCAGTGTGTGCCTGAGATGTTTATCGCACCGCTAATCACCCTCTCTGTCCTGCTGGCCAGGGCTCTTGCTGCCTTGTCTCCAGCTGTCAGTGTCTTGGGCGTGTGTCACTGGATGCTCTGTGTGCATTTGACCCTCATCTTCTCATATGTAGACACGCAGTCATGCACGCACACATGGTTATGCACATGCAGTTTTACTCACACACATGCCTGGAGCACCATGTGCATTGATATGTTTGCATTTGTTACTCACAGACACATGGACACACACATATGTGCACATTCTTACACCTACATAAACACACATCTCCTCACTCACAGGCACACACGCAAATGACAGGCAAAACATCTGGAATATTCTTCAGTCCAGCGGGGCCTTTAACTTCTCTTTATGCTCAGTCCCGGGTCGATGTTTCCTTTGTGGTTTGTTATGACAATGAAATTTGGTCAAAGTGACAAACGCCCACTAACCTTCCCAGCTCTGTCCGCTTGGCTGACAGTCATTACATCACTGTCTGCCCCATAACACAAGGGTGGAGACTTTATTCCTGTGGCTAATCACAGGCATTAAGGGTCCTTAGGAAGGAGATGGAGACATGGCTGTGTATTAAGCTGTAACTGAGACTGCAGCCAGTCACTCAGCTCATTCACCCCTGCTCTCTAATCCCACAGGAAGTGGTGGGTTGGGCCTTGTTATCGCTGGGGGATGGGTTTCCGGCCGCATGGCATCGGCCCCATGCGCGGTGTGCTGCCAGCAGAGGCAGTGACTGCTGGGCGAGCCTCTCGCCAGGCCCATGTACAGCCAGGTGACTGCCCCTTACTGCGCCCCTGTAAGTCAGCCATTACTCTGCCACATGTGCACGGTGCTCTAGCAAAAACGTGCTGCCCGTTTATACCAGGCTGTATGGTAACTTTCAGCTCACTCCCTTATATGTTACACTATACCGTTCCCTTCTTACTTCCTTTTACATCTTACTGTAACATATACTCCTCTTACACAAAGCTGCCATTATGTATGAATGTGTGTATATGTTGTGCTGTATTGTATGGTATATACACACCCCTCACAAACGAGCATTGCCCTGTAGTATTGTGTTTTACTCATCATACCCTATACAGTAGCTCTCCATTCCTGCCATTGTGCATGTTGCTGTAGTGCCTATTCAATTCTTGGAAGCAGGCTGTAGGTTTCACCCCTCCCCCACATACCTCTTTCCCGTAAACACCAGACGGGACCTTTTCTTGCTCTGCCTTGTGCAGCAGACAGCATTTGGCGCCTCCTTACAGGAGGCAGCACTGCAGAGATCCCGCTCATATCACAGTGGGGGCCGGTTTGCGCGTTTCACACAGGACAGCCAAAGGAACCTGTCAGCTGGATCCATTTGCATGTCATGCTCGAAAGAAGGGCAGAGGGAGTAGAGACAGGTAGGCCAGGAAGGAAGCTGGCAGCTATGGGGCCGACGTTAAAGAAACAGGGGGCTCCTGCAAGTGAGGGGAGAACTGCCTGCATGCTGGTCTCTTGAGCTCCGGCAGGCCAGAGGCCACAGCTAGAGGGAGGAGTGCCAGGGAGGCTCAGGCGCTGAGCAGGAGCGGCAAGGAGACTCAGGTGCTAACCAGGAGCAGTAGGGAGTCTCAGTTGATCAGCAGGAACGGCAGGGAGGCTCAGATGCTCAGCAGGAACACCAGCTTTCCACATAGCTGCAGATGGTAATGGTAATGGTGCCTGATGGCTGAGGCCTGGCATCAGTCCAGGGAGATTCCATCAGCACAGGAGAAAAGCCGAAGCAGACAAGATGTCGGGCTGATGGACACCTGCAGGGTTAGGGTCTGTGTGTATGTGTGTGTGTGCGTGTGTGTGTGTATGTGTGTGTGTGTATGCATGTGTGTGCGTGTGTATGTGTGAGTGTGTATGTGTATGTGTGCGTGTGTATGTGTGCATGTGTGTGTATGTCTGTGTGCGTGTGTGTATGCATGTGTGTGCGTGTGTATGTGTGAGTGTGTATGTGTGTGTGTGTGTGTGTATGTGCATGTGTGTATGTGTGTGTGTGCATGTTTGTGTGTATATGCATGTGTGTGCGTGTGTATGTGTGAGTGTGTGTGTATGTGTGTGTGTGCGTGTGTGTGTGCGTGTGTATGTGTGCATGTGTGTCTATGTCTGTGTGCGTGTGTGTGTGTATGTGTGCATGTGTGTGTATGTCTGTGTGCATGTGTATGCGTGTGTGTGTATGTGTGTGTGTATGTGTCTGTGCGTGTGTGTGTGTGTATGCATGTGTGTGCGTGTCTGTGCACATGTGTGTATGTGTCTGTGCGTGTGTGTGTGTGTGTATGTGTGTGTGTATGTGTCTGTGCGTGTATGTGTCTGTGCGTGTGTGTGTCTGTGCGTGTGTGCGTGTGTGTGTGTATGTGTGTGTGTGTGTATGTGTGTGTGTGTGTATGTGTGTGTGTGTGTGTATGTGTGTGTGTATGTGTCTGTGCGTGTGTGTGTCTGTGCGTATGTGCGTGTGTGTATGCATGTGTGTGCGTGTGTGTATGTGTGTATGTGTGTATGTGTGTATGCATGTGTGTGCGTGTGTGTATGTGTGTGTGTATGTGTGTGTGTATGTGTGTATGTGTGTGTGTGTGTATGTGTGTATGTGTGTGTGTGTGTATGTGTGTGTGTGTGTGTATGTGTGTGTGTGTGTGTGCGTGTGTATGTGTGTGTATGTGTGTGTGTGTGTGTGTATGTGTG